>JAJSRW010000453.1:0-27059 GCA_022414725.1 Microglena sp. YARC | reverse complement strand
AAAGGGTAGTGAGTTAGAGTAGTGAGTAGTGGTGAGTTGAGTAAGGGTAGTGAGTATAGAGAAGGAGTGTGGGTGAGTGAGTAAAGGTTAGTGAGTATAGAGTAGTGAGGTGTGGGTGAGTGAGTAAAGTGTAGTGAGTATAAGAAGTTCGTGGTGGGTGAGTGAGTGTGGGTTGAGGGAGTGGTGGGTGAGTGAGTTGTGGGTGAGTGAGTAAAGGGTAGTGAGTATAGAGTAGTGAGTGGTGGGTGAGTGAGTAAGGGTAAGTGAGTATAGGAGTAGTGAGTGTGAGTGAGTTGAGTGTGGTGAGGAGTGTGGTGAGTGAGTGTGGGTGAGTGAGTGTGGGTGAGTGGAGTAAAGGGTAGTGAGTATAGAGTAAGTGAGTGTGGGTGAGTGAAGTAAAGGTAGTGAGTATAGAGAAGTGAGTGTGGTGGAGTGAGTAAAGGGTAGTGAGTAAGTAGAGTAGTGAGTGTGGGTGAGTGAGTCAGGGTAGTGAGTATAGAGAAGTGAGTGTGGGTGAGTGAGTAAAGGGTAGTGAGTATAGAGAAGTGAGTGTGGTGAGTGAGTAAAGGGTAGTGAGTATAGAGTAGTGAGTGTGGGTGAGTGAGTAAAGGGTAGTAGTATAGAGTAAGTGAGTGTGGGTGAGTGAAGTAAAGGGTAGGTGAGTATAGAGTATGAGTGTGGGTGAGCTGAGAAAGGTAGTGGAGTATAGAGAAGTGAGTGTGGGTGACTGAGTGTGGTAGTGAGTAAAGGGTAAGTGAGTATAGAGAAAGTGAGTGTGGGTGAGTGAGTAAAGGTAGTGAGTATAGGAAGTAAGTGTGGGTGAGTGAGTAAAGGTAGTAGTATAGAGTAAGTGATGTGGGGTGAGTGAGTAAAGGTAGTGGAGATAGAGTAGTGAGTGTGGGTGGTGAGTAAAGGGTAGTGAGTATAGAGTAGTGAGTGTGGGTGAGTGAAAGTAAAGGGTAGTGAGTATAGAGTAGTGAGTGTGGGTGAAAGTGAGTAAAGGTAGTAGTATAGAGTAGTGAGTGTGGGTGCGTGAGTAAAAGGGTAGTGAGCATAGAGTTAGTGAGTGTGGTGAGTTGAGTAAAGGTAGTGGAAATAGAGTAGTGAGTGTGGTGAGTGATAAAGGGTAGTAGTATAGAGAAGTGGTGTGGTGAGTGAGTAAAAGGGTAGTGAGTTGAAGTGAGTTTTGTGGGTGAGTGAGTAAAGGGTAGTGAGTATAAGATAAGTGAGTTGTGGGTGAGTGAGTAAGGTGTATGAGTATTAGAGTAGTGAGTGTGGGGAGTGAGTAAAGGGGTAGTGAGTATTAGAGAAAAGACTGGAGTGAGTTGGGTGAGTGGGAGTAAAGGTTAGTGATAGTAGTAGAGTGTGAGTGTTGGTGCGTCATAATACGATGGTGAGTAAAGTGTTAGTGAGGATAGAGAAGTTTCGTGTGGTGTGAGTGGTGTGGGTGAGGAGTGTGGTGATGGTGAGTTGTGGTGAGTGAAAAGGGTAGGATATTATAGAGGTGAGTGTGGTGAGTGGAAGTAAAGGGTAGTGAGATATAGAGTAAGTGAGGTGTGAGTGAGTGAGTGTGGGTGATGAGTGTGGGTGAGTGAGTGTGGTGAGTGAGTTGTGGAGTTGAAGTGAGTAAAGGGTAGTGAGTATAGAGTAGTGAGTGTGGTGAGCTGGAGTAAAGGGTAGTGAGATAGAGAAGTGAGGTGGAGTGAGTAAGAAGGGTATTGAGTATGAGTAGTGAGTGTGGCAGTGACGTGAGTAAAGGTAGTGGGATATAGAGAAGTGAGAGTTGTGGGTGAAGTGAGTAGAAGTTGTATAGTATAGAGAAGTGAGTGTGGGAGTGAGTAAAGGGGTAGTGAGTATTAGAGTATTTATGAGTAGTGAGTTGTGGGTTTGAGTGATAAAGGGAGTGAGTATAGAGTTAGTGAGTGTGGGTGAGTGAGTTAAAGGTAGTGAGTTAAGAGTAGTGAGTGTGCTGATGAGTAAAGGTAGGTAAGTATAAGAAGTGAGTCTGGGTGACTGAGTGTGGTGGTTGAAGTAAGCGAAGGGTAGTGAGTATAGAGAATGAGTGTGGCGTGATGTGCAGTAAAGGGATAGTGAGTATAGAGAAGTAAGTGTGGTGAGTGAGTAAAAGGGTAGAAGTATAAGAGTAATTGAGTGTGGGTGAGTGAGTAAAGGGGTAGTTGAGAATAGAGTAGTGGGAGTGTGGGTTGAGTAGTAAAAGGTATAGTGGAGTACTAGAGTAGTGAGTGTGGGTGAGTGAGTAAAGGTAGTGAGTATAGAGTAGTGATGTGGGTGAGTGAGTAAGGGTAGTTGAGATAGAGTAGTGGTGATGGGTGAGTGAGTAAAGGTGTGAGAATAGATAGTAGTGAGTTGGGGTAGTGAGTAAAGGGTAGTGAAGAATTAGAGTATGAGTGTGGGTGAGATGAGTAAAGGTTAGTGAGTTATTAGAGAGAAGTGAGTGGTGAGTTGAGTAAAGGGTAGTGAGTATAGAAAGTGAGTGTGGTGAGTTGAGTAAAGCGGTAGTGAGTATGAAGAGTAGGAGTGTGGTGAGTTGAGTAAAGGCTAGTGAGTATAGAGTAGTGAGTGTGGGTGAGTGAAGTAAAGGGAGTGATATAAGAGAAGTGAGTGTGGTGAGTGGTAAAGGGTAGTGAGTATAGATTAGTGAGTGTGGGTGAGTGAGTAAAGGGGTAGTGCAGTATAGGTAGTGATGTGTGTTTAGTGAATAAAGGGTAGTGAGTATAGGAAGTTGGAGTGTGTGAGTGAGTAAAGGGTAGTGAGTATAGAGTAGTGAGTGTGGGTTGATGTGAGTAAAGGGTAGTGATATAGAAGAAGTTTCGTGTGGAGTGAGTGAGTGTGGGTTGAGGAGATGTGGGTGAGTGAGTGTGGGTGGTGAGTGTGGTGTGACGGGGAGTTAAAGGGTAGTTAGTATAGAGTAGTGAGTGTTGGTGAGTGATAAAGGTAGTGAGTGGAGAGAAGTGAGTGTGGTTGAGTGCAGTAAAGGTATGAATTATAGAGTAGTGAGTTGGTGAGATTGAGTAAAGGGTTAGGAGTATAGAGAAGTGAGTGTGGGTGACGTGAGTAAAGGGTAGTGAGTATAGAGAAGTGAGTGGCGGTGAGTGATAAAGGGTAGTGATAGTATAGAGAAGTGAGTTGTGGTGAGTGAGTAAAGTGTAAGTGAGTATAGGAGTAGTGTGGGTGATGAAGAAAGGTAGTGATTATAGAGAAGTGACGTGTGGGTTGAGTGAGTAAAGGGTATTGAGTATAGAGTAGTGAGTGTGGGAGTGAGTAAAGGGTAGTGACGTATAGAGTAGTGAGTTGGGGTTGAGAGAGTAAAGGGGTAGTGAGTATAGAGAAGTGTAGTGTGGCCGTGAGTGAGTAAAGGGTAGTGAGTATAGGGAAGTGAGTGTGGGTGAGTGTAGTTAAAGGTAGTGGTATAGAGAGTGAGTGGTGAGTGAGTAAAGGGTAGTGAGTATAGATAAGTGAGTGTGGGGAGTGAGTTAAAGTAGTGATATAGAGAAGTGAGTGTGGGTGAGTGAGTAAAGGGTATGAAGTATAGAAGTAGTGAGTACTAGTGTGGGGTGAGTGCAGTAAGTTGTAGTGAGTATAGATAGTGAGTGTGTGGAGTGAGTTATTAAGGTAGTGAGTATAGAGTAGAAGTGCAGGGTGAGTGAGTAAAGGGTAGTGAGTATAGAGTAGTAAGTAGGTGAGTGAGTGTGGTGTGAGGAGTTAAAGGTAGGGAGTATTCAGAGAAGTGAGTGTGGGTGAGAGAGTTAAAGGGTGATGAGTATTAGGAGTAGTGGAGTGTGGCGTGAGTGAGTAAAGTTAGTGAGTATCAGAGTATGTGAGTGGTGGGTGAGTGAGTAAAGTAGTGAGTATAGAGTAGTGGTGTGGTGATAGGTAAAGGTAGTGAGTATAGTTGAGTAGTGAGTGTGAGTGAGTGAGTGTGGAGTGAGGGAGTGTGGTTGTGATGGAGTGGTGGGTGATAGTGTGGGGATGTGAGTAAAGGGGTTAGTGAGGTATAGAGTAGTGGTTGGTGAGTGAGAGTTAAAGTGTAGTGAGTTATAGAGAAGTGAGTGTGGGTGATGAGTAAAGGTTAGTGAGTATGAGTAGTGAGTGTGCGTTGAGTGACGTAAAAGGTGATGAGTTATAGAAGAAGTTCGTTGGGTGAGTGAGTGTGGGTGAGGGAGTGTGGGTGAGTGAGTGTGAGTGTGATGAGTGTGGGTGGTGAGTTAAAGGGTAGTGAGTATAGTAGTGTGAGTGTGGTGAAAGTGATTAAGGGTAGTGAGTGGGAGAGAAGTGAGTTGTGGCGTGAGTGAGGTTTTAAAGGGTAGTGAATATAGAGTAGTGGAGTGTGGTGAGTGAGTAAAGCGGTATGAGTATAGAGAAGTGAGTGTGGAGGAGTGAGTAAAGGGTAGTGCAGTATAGAGAGTGAGTGTGGTGAGTGAGTAAAGGGCTTAGTGAGTATAGAGAAGTTGAGTGTGGGTTGAGTGAGTAAAGTGTAGTTGAGGTATAGATACGTGAGTGTGGGTGAAGTGAGTAAAGGGTAGTGAGTATAGAGAGTGAGTAGGGTGAGTGAGTAAAGGTAGTTGAGTATAGAGTAGTGAGTGTGGGTGAGTGAGTAAAGGGTAGTGAGTATAGAGTAGTGAGGTGTGGGTCTGAGAGAGTAAGGGTAGTGAGTATAGAGAAGTGATGTGGGTGAGTGAGTAAAGGGTAGTGAGTTAGAGAAGTGAGTGTGGGGGATGAGTTAAAGGGTAGTGAGTATAGAGAGTGAGGTGGAGTGATGAGTAAAGGTAGTGAGTATAGAGTAGTGAAGTGTGGGTTGACGAGGAGTAAAGGGTAGTAGTATAGAGAAGATGAGGTGGGTGAGTGAGTAAAGGGTAGTGAGTATAGAGTAGTGAGTGTGGGTGAGGGTAAGGTAGTGATAGTAATAGAGAGTGAGTGTGGAGTGAGTGAAGAAAAGGGGGGAGTGAGTTTAGATAGAGAGTGCAGGTTGAGTGAGTAAAGGGTAGTGGCAGTTTATAGAGTACGTGAGTAGCGGGTGAGTGAGTGTGGGTGAGTGAGTAAAGGGGTAGTGAAGTATAGAGAAAGTGAGTTGTGGGTGAGAGAGTAAAGTAGTAGTATAGAGTAAGTGAGTGTGGGTGAGTGAGTAAGAGGTATGTGATATAGATTAGTTGAGTGTGGTGAGTGATACAAGGTAGTTAAGTGAGATATAGAGTAGTGAGTGTGGGTTTAGTGAGTAAAGGTAGTGAGTATAGATTAGTGAGTGTGAGTGAGTGAGTGTGGAGTTGAGAGTGTGGGTGAGTGAGTGTAGGTGAGTGATGTGTGTGAGTGATTAAATGTTAGTGGTATAGAGTAGTGAGTGTGGTGAGGTGAAAAGGGTAGTGAGTTAGAGAAGTGAGTGGGTGATTGAGTAAAGGGTAGTGAGTATAGAGTAGTTAGTGTGGCTGAGTGAGTAAAGAGGTAGTGAGTATAGAGAAGTGAGTGTGGTGAGTGAGTAAAGGGTATGGTATAGAGAAGTGAGTGTGGGTGAGTGAAGTAAAGAGGGTAGTGAGTATAGATAGTGGAGTGGGGTGAGTGAGTAAGGGTAGTGAGTATGATTAGTTAGTGTGGGAGTGAGTAAAGTAGTGAGTATAGATATGAGTGTAGTGTGAGTGAGTAAAGGGTAGTGAGTATAGAGTATGAGTGTGGTGAGTGAGTGTGGGTGAGTGAGGTAAGGTGAGTGAGTATAGAGAATGTAGAGTTTGGAGTGAGTGAGTTAAAGGAGTGAGTATAGAGAATAAGTGTGGTGAGTAGTAGAAGTGGTAGTACAGTATAGAAGTAGTGAGGTGTGGGTGAGGATGTAAAGGGTAGTGAGTATAAAGAAAAGAGTGTGGGTGAGGGAGTAAAGGGTAGTGTCAGTATAGAGTTAGTGAGTGTGCGAGTGAGTAAAGGGTAGTGAGTTATAGAGTAGTGAGTGTGGTGAGTGAGTAAAGGTAGTGACAGTTATAAAGTAGTGAGTGTGGGTGAGTGAGTAAAGGTAGTGGAGCCCTATAGAGTAAAGTGAGTGTGGGTGAGTGAGTGTGGTGTGAGTGAGTGTGGGTGAGTGAGTGTAGGTGATAGTGTGTGAGTGAGTAAAGGGTAGTGAGTAAGAGTCAGTGGGTGTGGTTGAGTGAGTAAAGGGTAGTGAGTATAGAGAAAGTTGAGTGTGGGTGAGTGAGTAAAGTAGTGAGTATAGAAGTAGTGAGTGTGTGGAGTGAGTAAAGGGTACGTGAGTATAGAGAAGTGAGTGTGGGTGAGTTGAGTAAAGGTAGTGGAGTAAGTATAGAGAGTTGGAGTGTGGGTGAGTGAGTAAAGGGTATGTGAGTTATAGAAGTATGAGTTGGGTGAGTGAGTAAAGGTAGTGAGTATAGAGTAGTGAGTGTGGGTGATGTGAGTAAAGGTAGTGAGTATAAGAATGAGTGTGGGTGGAGTGGAGTAAAAGGGTAGTGAGTATAGATTAGTGAGTGTGTGGGTGAAGTGATAAAGGGTAGTGAGTATAGAGTATGAGTGTGGGTGAGTGAGTCAAAGGGTAGTTGAGTATAGGAAGTGAGTGTGGTGTGAGTGAGTAAAGGGGTAGTGATATGTAGAGTGAGTGGTGTGGGGGAGTGAGTAAAGGGTAGTGAGTATAGAGTATGATGTGGGGTTGATGTAGTGTGGAGTGAGGGAGTGTGGGTGAGTGAGTGTGGGAGTGAGTAGTGGGAGTGAGTAAAGGGGTAGTGAGTATAGAGTTAGTGATGTGGTGAGTGAGTAAAGGGTAGTGAGTGGAGAAGTGAGTGTGGTGAGTGAGTAAAGGTAGTGAATATAGAGTAGTGAGTGTGGGTGAGTGAGTAAAGGGTAGTGAGTATAGAGATGAGTGTGGTGACGTGAGTAAAGGTAGTGAGTATAGAGAAGGTAGTTGGGTGAGTGAGTAAAAGGGTAGTGAGATTTAGAGAAGTGAGTGTGGAGTGATGAGTAAGGGTAGTGAGTATTAGAAGTAAGTGAGTGTGGGTTGAGTGAGTAAAGCGGTAGTGAGTATAGAGAAGTGAGTGTGGAGTTGACGTGAGTAAGGTAGTGAGTTATAGAGTAGTGGAGTGTGGGTGAGTGATTAAAGGTAGTGAGTATACGAGTACGTGAGTGTGTGAGAGAGTAAAGGGTAGTGAGTATAGAGAAGTGATGTGGGGTGAAGTGCATTAAAGCGGTAGTGAGTATAGAGAAGTGAGTGTTGGTGTGAAGTGAGTAAAGGGTAGTGAGTATAGAGAACGTGAGTGGGCGTGAGTGAGTTAAAGGGTAGTGAGTATAGAGTAGTGAGTGGGGTGAGTGAGTAAAGGGGTAGTGAAGTATAGAGAAGTGAGTGTGGGTTTGAGTAGTAAAGGTAGTGAGTATAGGATTTAGTGCAGTGTGGGTGAGTGATAAAAGGGTAGTGAGTATAGAGTAGTGAGTGTGGTGAGTTGAGTAAAGGGTAGTGAGATTATAGAGAAGTGAGTGTGGTTGAGTGAGTAAGGGTAGTGAGTATTAGAGTAGTGAGTTGGTGAGTGAGTACAAGGTTAGTGGAGTTAGAGTAGTGAGTGTGGGTGAGTGAGTGTGGGTGAGGGAGTGTGGGTGAGGTGAGTGTGGTGAGTGAGTGTGGGTGAGTTTGAGTAGAAGGGTAGTGAGTATAGAGTAGTGAGTGTGGTGAGTGAGTAAAAGGGTAGTGAGTGGAGAGAAGTGAGTGTGGGTGAGTTGGTAAAGGGTAGTGAATATAGAAGTAGTGAGTGTGGGTGAGGAGAAGGGTAGTAGAGTATAGAGGAAGTGCGTGTGGCGTGATGAGTAAAGGGTAAGTGAGTATAGAGAAGTGTAGTGTGGAAGTGAGTGAATTAAAGGTAGATGAGTATAGAGAAGTTGAGTGTGGTTGAGTGAGTAAAAGGTAGTTAGTATAGAGTAGTGAGTGTGGGTGAGTGAGTTAAAGGGTATGAGTATAGAGAAGTGAGTGTGGGTGGTGAGTAAAGGTAGTGAGTATAGAGTAGTTGAGTGTGGGTGAGTGAGTAAAGGGTAGTGCAGTATAGAGTAGTGATGTGGGTGAGAGATAAAGGGTAGTGAGTTATAAAGAAGTGAGTTGGGTGAGTGAGTAAGGTCTCTACGTGAGTATAGAAGAAGTGAAGTGTTGGGTGAGTGTAAAGGGTAGTAGTATTAGAGAAGTGAGGCTGACGTGAGAAAGGTAGTGAGTATTAGAGTAGTGAGTTGGGTGAGTGAGAAAGGGTAGTGAGTATAGAGAAGTGAGTGTGGGTGAGTGAGTAAAGGGTAGTGAGTATAGAGTAGGTGAGTGTGGCGTGAGGAGTAAAGGGTAGTAGTGAGTATGAGTAGTGAGTGTGGGTGAGTGAGTAAAGGTAGTGGTATAGAGTAGGAGAGTGCAGGGAGTGAGTAAAGGGTAGTGAGTATAGGAGTGTGAGTAGGGGTGAGTGAGTGTTGGGTGAGTGAGTATAAGGGTAGTGAGTATAAGAGAAAGTGAGTGTGGGTAGAGAGTAAGGTAGTGAGTATAAGAGTAGTGAGTGTGGGTGAGTGGAGTAAAGGGTTAGTGAGTATAGGTAGTGAGTGTAGGTGAGTGAGTTAAAGGGTATGAGTATAGGGTAGTGAGTTGTGGGTGAGGAGTAAAGGGTATTGAGGTATTAGATTTTAGTGAGTGGTGAGTGAGTGAGTGTTGGTTGAGGAGTGTGGGTGAGTGAGTGTGGTGAGTGAGTTGGTGAGTGAGTAAAGGTAGTTTGAGTATGAGTAGTGAAGTGTGGGTGTTGGTGGTGCGGTGTGTGGTGGTTATGGTGGGGTGTGGTGGTGGAAGTGGTGGTGGGTGTATGGTGGGTGTGTTGGTGGTGAGTGGGGTGGTTGTATTGTGGGTGTGTGTGTGTATTTTGTGGAGGCTCGGGCTACCCCCTGGAACTGTACCACTCACATATGAGCACTGCAACACATTATAATAAGGCAGGAAATGAAGGTATATACGGCCACCTGGATTGCAACAGTTTTAAGACTTGTTCAAGCAAGTTTCAAAATCTTCCCTTCTACCAGGTATATGTGGTCAGGGCGATGGTCTGCTGCATGAGCGAGCAACGCCGACAGAACCAAGTGACCAGCATGCGTGCATGCTGGCCTGGATGGTGTCAGATCGTTCGTCTGGTCCCCACCGGTGTCTGAGTCCCACCGTCAGATCGGTGTCTGAGTTCCCTTCCGTTGCCTTCAGCCGATTTGTCTTGGCTGCTTGCGCATAAGTCCAGGAGCGGTACGTGAAGATGCCGTTGTCTGGGTCCCTTCATTGCCAATGCCGAAGTCCCTTCGTTGCCAATTGCCGATTTGGTCTTTGGTGTGTGGAGTGAAGGTAAAGGAAGCGGTACGTGAAGGTGCGTTGTCTGGGTCCCTTCGTTGCCAATGCCGAACGCCCCTTCGTTGCCTTTGCGTTTGTCTTGGCTTCTTGACTACGCGAAGTGCCGCCGCAAAGGGGGCTGGAGGTTATGTGTCTACGTTTCCGTGGGTAATCGTACGAGGGGTCTGTTTTTGTTCTGCAGACGGCCTGCGTGAAGGCGAAGGAGTGGTACGCGAAGGTGCCGCGCTAATAACAAAGGGGCTGGTGGTTGTGTTCGCGCGTTTACGTGGGTGGGTATCGCACGGGGGGAAGAAATGTATTCTGCGGACGGCGAGGCACTTTCAGGCAGTTCGAAGCATTTACAATTCCTGCTTCTTTCAAACTGATAAACAAGGTGTGCATAGCTGGGGATGATGAGTAGACGGACGGACACTCGATTCGGGGGAACACTCCGCTTCCATAGGCCGTTCGCCTTTCGACCGCGTCGGACGGAGATCACCGGTGGGAAGCCACTTTCGAATTCCGACAGCCCGCCGGGAAGAGGAAGGGCGGGAAGGGGCGCGGATAACCTACCTCGCCTCAGTCTTCGCCTTCGCGTTACACCTTCGTCAGACTGGCTGTTAGCCAGCTTTCCCCCACCGAAGTGAAACATTGCTCTGCCCGAAGGCGGGAAGCAACCTGGAGGCTGATCTACCGTCCAATCAAACGTCCGAACGGAAGGGGCACGTATACCACCATACGTGCGCGTACTCGGAACCGAGCTCGCGTAGTCTCGTTACCGACCAAAAAGCCAAAGCGATCGAAGCCGTAGATATCACCTCCAGGATATCCAATCGTGCTTAAGAATCTACGTTTTCATGAGCCCAAATCTAACGTTGCATGGCAACAAGCTTGGACTTCTGAACCCAAAGCTACGTAACCATCGTAAAATGGGGGGGGCCCCCCAGAATATGCGTTGAGGCCGTGAAATGTAACGTTGTGAGCAACCTCGACCCCCCTTCAAGGCTGGAGCCATGTAACCAAGTTCAAATTCTCTCCAGCATTTATTTTACTGCCGCAGACGGCAAGCAGCGAATTTGCTGGAGCCATGTAATCAAGTTCAAGTTCTGAAACATTAAGACATTAGCATGTTTTGCACGGACCCACCGACCGAGAAGAGCCGTATGCTAGTTCTTTTATAGTGCACGCAGGGGCTGTGATACTCGTAGGGTCAATACTCGTGACAGAGATATGAAGATAAGCGCAAGAAGATCTTGCAGGCTAGATGATCCCCGATCCCTGGTATTCTTGTAGACAAAATTACCGGGGATTCACTGTATTAAAAAACAGTAGGAGGCCAAGCATAAAAAATATTAGGGTGCCCTAGGTGGTCTCCTGGAGGTCGGCCCAGTGGGTGGTGCAATATTCGTGAAGCAGCAGTGGCAGCCTCCTTGGTGAAAGATGCACAAGCAGATGCTTACTTATCGTACAATTTAAGTAGTCGGGGGCAAGAATCAATATAGCATGGCATGGTATTATTATCAACTTGGTGGACTGTAAGGCTAACTAAATAGCTCACTGGCTCCTCGCTTATATTTCAGAGCAGTCTGTTAACCGGCAAATTTGACCGGTTTTCTTGATCAAAACAGCACGATGTGAACAATGAGTCGAACTATAACAAACCCCCCAATCCCTGGTATTCTTGTAGACAATAATTCCGGGGATTCTCTGAAAACATAATCAGCAGAGGGGCAAATTAAAATAAAAAATTGTAAAACAATTAGGGAACTGTTCTCCATCTGTCAGAGAGATCCATGATCTGAGAGATGTACTTCCAATACCAGTATCAAGACAGGGGAACCAGGCTCTATAAAGTTGACTAGGACAAAGAATAATGCCAATCAAATATAATACCGGTATATTCCAATGTAAATGACTAAATTGAAGAAGGGTAGATCATCATTATCCAGAAGTGGATAATAACATATAATAATCCAATATCATCCCATAAATTAGAAACAAGTAATGTATGCCTTGGATGCATTGCATGGCATCCAGCTCCTCTCAGTGATATATATTGGTCTAGTGGTAGACTCAAATCACTCTGAGGATGAAGAGTCGGGGGGTGGATCCCCCCTTCGGTCGCTCTTGAAGTTGCAGGTCGTTGTCAAACGCGATGGGAGCTTTCTCCAGTTTGAGGTAGAAGAACCGCTCCCTAGATAGTCCTACCCGCATACGACGAGTTCCTTAAAAATGCCAGCCCCACCAGGCGTTATCATCACCTTTGCATGGCATCCAATCTTAGCTAGAACGTCACAGAACCTGATTCTGGGCAGGGCCTTGGTGAACATGTCAGCCATGTTTGCAGCAGTAGGAATCCAGTTGAGTCTGATGCCTTGTTTCTTGGACTGTTCATTGAGGAAATGGACCCTAGTCTCCATGTGCTTGAGGCGTGAAGAGAGCTTCTCTTGGTTCCTTGCACTGAATGAGTGAATCCTGGTTGTCACCATTGATGGTGAGGGTGGGAGGCATGACTCCTGTGGCATAGTATTGCAGTTTCTTAAGCCACATAGCTTCTTGGCTGCTCAGGTATCTGCCAAGTATTCAGCTTCAGTGCTGGGAGAGGCACTTAACAGATGCTTGGGTCTTGGATTGCCATGAGATTGCTCCGCCCTGGTTGGTGAAGATCCAGCCTGTTGTGGATTTACGTGTGATGGGGCATGCTGCATGGTCAGAATCGCAGTAACCAGGCATGGGCTTCCTGGAGTGGGTCGGTGTAGGTGATGCCATACCATGGTCTGGTGTACATGCATGAATATTATATTGTATCATTCTTTACCTGAATTTGAACTAGGTAACTTGACTTATTCTCACTTGACCAATTGTTATATACTACGTCGAAGAGTCCATCGCAACGTGGGCGGGGAGGTTCCGTTGCATTGCAGCTCTGGTGGGTTGTTTGCGTCGCATACTATGGGTCGGTTGCAGGTCAGTTGCGTCTCATGACGCAGGCCATGCAATTTGTTGTATCGCAGGACGCAGGCTATACAATTGGTTGCGTCTCAGGATGCAAAGCTGGGGGCTCTCCTGAACAACCCTGGTTGGGACTTTTTTAGTATACGGGAGAGACTGCAAGACTAATCGTTACAGTAAGATAGAAGAAGGGAGAGAAGAAAGTCGCACCAGTAAGCGATAAATATAGTCATGCAGTATGTAGTGCACAGAACTGCACGCGGCAGGTAACTTGGGACCTGGTAGTGACCGGCCCGCACTTAGCCTACTCAGGTAGAGACACATAAGTCGTCTACAACATATCCCCCAATTCAAGGTATTCTTGAGCTCAAGAATTCTTGGAATTAACTGAGGGGCATAAGAAATAAAAGTAGATAAAAAGGGAGGTAATGACTGAGGGCAGGTCTGCTCTGGTCAATGATCTAGATGATATCATCGTTCAGGTCAGGACTTTCAGGGAATGGAGCACCTGTGGGGTTTCAGAGTCAATATATCACTATATGTAACTATGCTAGGGGAGAACCTGCAGGGAAGTTGCAAGGAATCTAAAAGGAGCTGCAGGGAAGCTGCAGGGAAGCTGCAGAATCAAACTTAGTGCTGGGGGAGAAACTTTAGTGTCCTGGTTGGAGACAGGATGTCTGTATACTATTCCCCCCGTGATTTGGGAGTGAAGGCTATAGACCTAAATACTAAATAAGAAAAATAGACACCCATGTTTAACTACTAATGTAGAGATCCCCCGCCGCTTCATACAATTATCCAGGTGGATACATTATTTATGAGGTGCTTCCAGTATCAGTTTAGAGGGGGGTAAATGGGGGGGGGGGGGGGGGGGGCAATGTAAATTGGTCTATAAAAACTAAAGGAGAAAAACTTAGGGTTTCATTGAACTGTATGTGGGACAGTACATGGGGGAAGTACATGAATTAATCCTAGAGTGTTCATTCCTTTTAACTGGTCACATCTATTATAGTCATGGCCGCTAAGTTCAATGGGGAGGGTATCCATCTTGAGCCAACTGCTTTGTGACCTTGATCAGAAAGGGGTCAGAAGCTTTGGGTCTGGATGGCAGGATTGGAGGATACAGTTGGATCAGGTTGTAGTCCACAGGTGTCCAGTCCATGCTTAGGTCGTTGATGCAGATCGCATGCCCCCCAGGTTGCACACAGCTCTGGAGGTGCATGGGCATGGCAGGGTAGAGTTCCAGGACTGTGGAGTGGGCATGTACCATTTCAGTTTTAAGACAGATGGCCCACTGCAGGATGACTTTGTTGCGTCTAGACACTGTGGGGTAAGCCTGGACAAGTTCTTGCAGCCTCTTGGTGTGTTTGAGGAGAGGTGCACACACTGTGGATTGGTCAGAGTGCATGTCTCTGGATGGGTGTTGGAGAATCTCATCTTGTAGGAGCTGGGAAACTTGGGTGGAAAGTCTTCGACAATCTGGGCCAGAGGTTTTCTTAGAGCATAGCTGATGAGAGGGGAAGTAGAATGGAGGTTGAGCCGTTGGAGGCTGACTGCTAACCTGGAGCGAGAGTCCCCAGAGTGGTTGATGAACTTGACAGTAGGGAGCACAGCAGGGGGCACATTGGGGTTCATCTCACCAAAGGGTAGTTCCCACCCAGCTTCAGGGATGTCAGCCTGGATCCACTCATGGTAGTCAAGGTACCCTCCATCATGAGACAAGAGGTATGGCAGGCCTGTTTGGAACAGGCCATGCCCATGTGGTGATCCATCATAATCCTCATACACTTTTCTGAAATGGTACCTCAAGGCATCTAGGGCACGTCTGCCCTCTGCTCGATTAACTGGGAGGTCTGAGGGTTTTTTAGCAACTCCATAGGGCACCTGGAGGAAAGTGTCACTCCTGCAGGAAGGTGGACTGTGTCTCTGGTGCAAGCTAGGGTGGTGGTCTGGTAGTTGGCTGGGTAAGCTGATGGTTGAGCTTGTGAGGGAGGAAGTTGGAGGGGGAGGGGGGAGGGGAAGGAGATGCATGGTGGAGGGGGAGGGGGAGGGGGGGGGAGGTGTTATGAGAGGTGGATGGGAAGGGAAGGGGAAGGACTGGGGAATGGGAAAGCATCATGAAACACACAGGTGGGGTTGAAACGTTTCCTGATGTCCAGTACTCTTGGCCTCCAGTGGTGTGATCTGTCTCCCAGAGAGTCATGGTATCTGAGGTACTGGGCAGTTATAAGTCACTGGGCAGGTCTGAGCATGCTGGAGAGGGTGCCTGAGGACTTTAGTCAGGTAGAGGTCCAATGTTGCTTTGGGTAATGATAGGACCTGCTTGGAGGTTTGTGTGTTGATGAGGAAGGGTTGCAGATTTGCTTGTGATGCTGAATGACAGTTTAGGCACCCTTTTGAGGGCAACAGGACACTGAGGATGTTGCATGTGCTCAGGGGAGGTGCCAGCATGACGTCATTCAGGATGATCAGGGACTCATCCAGGCCTCTCAGGTAGGCCTTGCCTTTCTTGTGGAAGGTGATGGGTGGTGCATCTGCAGATGCAAGCCTGAGGGTATCTGGATCATCAAGCTCCTGAACATGGGACAGGTTGTTGATTTCACTGGTGGCATGGGCAGTTGCACCAGAATCAACTAACCAGTTCTAGACCAGTATATCACTCGAAGTCATGGGAACTGTGGAGCTAGGGACCACGTGTTGGTCATCATCATCAGAGTCTGAGACATGTGTAGGCATGTCATCTTCCCTTACATTACATTACATTACATTACATTACATTACATTACATAACATTACATTACATGTTAAAGTCTACTTGGCACCGCGAGGGTGTATGAGACTCTGTGCTTTAAACAAAAAGAAAAAGCACCCACAAAGCAAAAAACCCCATTACATCAGGGGTGTGTCGAGGACAAACAAACCAAGCTCCCAACCACCGTTTTGGTGGCGTAGGTATTAAACCCCTAGAGCCGGACCCAGATCTCAACCACTTACAGTGGCGGAGGTAAGAAGCTAACAAATGAGAAGTCACAAGAAGAAGAAAAAGGGATAATAAATTACGGGGTGCACTAAGCAGTCCAGGGCTTCCTGTATTGCTCTTCTACAAGTAGAAAGATAGTCGGCTAGGTTGCTCCAAAAAGTCTTAGTGCCATTTCCATTCATAAAGGTTGAATGTAGAATCCGCAAGAATTCCACATTCCATTACGCGGTTCAGTTTGGTAATCCTCCATGGACAATGCCTATAAATATCTGGTAAACCAGCTTCTGGTAGCGGAGGCGGAGATATCATTCATATAAAAAGGGCACTCAAACATAAATATAGTTTACTTGCATTTCATCCTCAGGTTTTGGAACCCACAACATTTGACAGTGCCTCATTGAACGAGGGATGTGTGCTCTATCCACCACTCAATTCTTTCTGTGTTCAGCCAATGGGAACCATTCTAAACTGTGCTATGGGAACGAATCTTGATACTGCTTATGTAAGGCGGATGTAAAGGGAATCAAGCCATTCTCATCATTAACTTGTTGGCTGCAAACAATTTCTGGTATGCGGAGGCGTTTTAAAAGCCAAACCTTCTCTCATCAGGGATGTCTCTGACTGCATTGGTGTCACTTGGGTAATGAAGAAGCATCCTGGCGTCGATTTAATCTGAAAGATGACCATCTTGCAGTGATCGGCGATGCCTGGGCCTCCTCCATAGATGGGCAGTGTATTAGGGTGGAAGGCTTGCATTGGCAGATGCGATGGTAAAACAGGAGAGGCTTGGGGACGGGGGGTGGTGTTGAGTAGCAGTGATGTTTCGGAGTTGGGGAATAGGGATTTGGAGGGGTCGGGTAACAAGGTGGGGGGAGGTTGAGGGGTAAAAAAAGTGGGGGAAGGGGACGGGGCGCAAAGGGGGACACCGAAGGAATTCCAGCGGAGATGAGGGGATAGAAGTAGGCAGGAATTGCGAACTACAGTAGTTCGGTGGCTGGGGTGTCACCTTCCAGTATGGCAGTAGCTATCACTCAATAGCTATTGAACAATCTTCTCACGATGGGAGATCGTTCTGACTCCGTGTTTCTGATGACAAAGGCAGATAGTCCAAGGGGCAGAATTATTCTTGGCACCTCTCCACTCACGTTATTGAATACGATGCGGGCGATACTCAAGCAGCGGCAGGCGGGAATTTAAATAAACGGCGAAAAGCGGGCCGAGCAAGTTCAGCAGCGGCAAGGGGACTGTTCCAAATCTTGGACGCAGCGGTCAGTTCTCTTGAACGCTCGGATGATAGCGCATAACCTTTAGTATTCGGGAGAGACTGCAGACTCAATCGTTACAGTAGATAGAAGAGAGAGAGAAAGTCGCACAGTAGCGGTGATATAGTCATGCAGTGTGTAGTGCACAGTACTGCATGGCGGCAGGTACTCGGGATCTGGTAGTGACCGGCCCACACTTAGCCTACTCAGGTAGAGACACATAAGTCGTCTATAACAACTTCCTACCAGGGTTATTCAAACACGTTTTCCCTGGTCAATTATGGTTACCGCCTAAGAAGGCTAGCAACACATGTTATATACCGGATTATATTGGTGTTCTTAACTTCACGTCCTGTGAGTAACGGTTCTACACGGATGTAACAATTTCAAATTTCAATTTCATACCGGATTAATATACCGGTTACTGAGTTGCTCAGAGTAGCCAGTGTGTAGTCACTGACTGGCTCTGCACTGTGCACGTGTCCTTGTGATACCGTGCACCGCCGGGCAGTACGACTGTACTGCCGCCGGCAAAGTATAACATGTCCGTTCATGCGGCATGCTAGTATTCAAATATAGATATACTGTAATCTGCTCATCAGTAGCTTCATCTTCCCGTGTCACGCAGTCTCCTCAATACGAGAATATCACAACACAAATTATGGCTGAAGCCATGTAAACAAGGTAAAGTTCAAGTCCAAACCGATACATTCAATTCTCAAACGCAAAAAATTGAGGGTCTCCTGTGCCACGCACAAATACCGGTATGTTGGCCCGTTAAACGTAGCTATGGGAATAGTTACATCTCTTAGACCATGGCAATGGAGCTTGTTTGCCGTGGTCAACATGGATGGGTATTGGTGAAAGTTCGTTTGGTCGAGGGACGTTATCTCCCACCGACCCCAAGTGCGCCAACTATTTTGTAGGAGTGACAACGCCATTCGAACTGAACCCTCGGTGTTGCTGGTTAGTGTCATGAAAATCACATCCAGCGGCGAAATTCCTTTCACATAACCCCCCCCCCCCTCAACACACAGATTTGAAGCAACCTCGACACAACCCTGGCCCCTACACTTATCTCCGTGTTCCAGTCCAGGTGGGGAGGTTCCGTTGACCAGAAGGAAGGGTCTATACAATTGGTTTAGTCTTGGGCAGCAGAGCTGGGGGTCCTCCTGATGTACCCTGCAGGTCACCAGTTGCGGTCGGTAGTTAGCTACGACCTACGAGCTACTAGCTACTAGTTACATGTATGCCTCGGCTCTTGGTGAAACCTGGGTTCCATCGCATAGATATCGCCCCCCCCCCCCCCCCCCTAGTTCTACACGCGCGTTTGATCATCGACCCACAATTGCTCTTGCTTCCCTACTAGAAATCGAAGAGCACACCCACCCTCAATCACGTAGTTCCCAATTTTGGAGTGAAACAGCTCTACCAAGGTGGCCGTGGTGGGCTACCCAAGCCAGTCAACCTCCTCGCCACCCCCCGTTTATTGCGCATGGCTTAGCTTGGCTTGGATTGATACATGGTTTTCAGCGAACTCTAGGTTGCTTACCGTCTTCCCATTCCAAGTCACCCCGTGCGATACCCGCCCACGGAAGGCAGGGAGCCTCATCAGCGGTAAAGACAGTTTAAAGACTTGTCCAGGTCTGTAGCGCATAGGTTGCGCTTATTGTGGCTGTGTAAACTACCTACCTACTCATCCTGAATCGCGCGCGTAACTTTTTCTTGGTGGGCAGTGGGAATGGACGACACCCAACCCGTTGCGTTTAATAGGCCGTGGGCGGAGCAAACCCAACCCATAACGTCCACAAGAGGGTGGACGGCATCGCAAGCATCGCTCAATCGACAGCACGTTTCCCCGTTGTCGTCTGAGATAATGCGAGTGAGGAGTATGAGGCAGGCCCTGGCCGGGGGAGCCGTGCGGAGCGCGTCCCCCACCAATATCATGGTATGTTTGGTGTGAGTGTGTGTGTGCGGGCGTGGTGTTGTGTGTGAGTGTGTGTTTCTATGTGTGTGATGTGTGTTTGTATGCGTGTTTGCATGGTGAATGAAAGGTGGGTGTATGGTGAATGGTGCGTGTGTGTGGGCGTGGTGTGTGTAGTCAATGGTTGATGCATGCGTATATGTATGAAACATGTATATTGTGTGCGTTTGTGTGTGGGGGTGGGGTGGGGTTGGTTGGGTGGGTGTGGGGCATGGATGTTGCACCCAGGGATGTTGCACCCACTGGGTATGCACAATGGTTGATGCATGCATACATGTGTGAAGCATGGGTAATGTAGGGGCGGTGGGATTTTTGTGTGTGCATGGATAGGAGACACATACATGCAGGAAGACATGCATGCATGCCCCCCCCCCCCCCCGCCCCCCACCCCACCCCACCACCCACCCACATCCTCCCCCCCACTCTTACAACAGCATTTACAGCCACAATGATGCACATGGCCCCGGCTAGAGCTATGCTCCGAAACCATACAAGATGAAGCAGACAGTTTAACAAGTTGTTGACAAGACACGTTTACAAAACATCCCGCCCCCACACCACCACACACCCCCACCCCACCACACACTCACCCCCACCCACATCCACCACCCACTCTTACAACAGCATTTACAGCCACGTGATGCACATGGCTCCGCTAGAGCTATGCTCCGAAACCATAAGATGAAGCAGAGAGTTAACAAGTTGTTGGCAAAGACACGTTTACACAAACTCCCCCCCCCCCCCCCCCCCCCCCCCCACACACAAACTCACCCCCACCTCACAATTACAATAGCATTTACAGCCACATGATGCACATGGCTCCGCTAGAGCTACGCTCCGAAACCACAGGGTGAAGCAGAACGCAAACAAGACACGTTTACACAAACTCCACCCCGCTCCCCCCCCCCCCCCCCCCCCCCCCCCCCACACACACACACACACACACAAACTCACCCCACCCACATCCACTCCACCCACTATTACAAAGCACATTTACAGCCACATGATGCACATGGCTTCGCTAGAGCTATGCTCCGAAACCTTAGGATGAAGCAGAACGCAAACAAGACACGTTTCACAAACTCCCCCCCCCCCACCCCCCCACCCCACACACACAAACTCACCCCCACCCACATCCACCACCCACTATAACAATAGCATTTACAGCCACATGATGCACATGGCTTTCGCTAGAGCTATGCTCCGAAACCACAGGATGAAGCAGAACGCAAACAAGACACGTTTACAACAAACTCCCCCCCCCCCCCCCCCCCCCCCCCCCCCCACACACACACAAACTCACCCCCACCCACATCCACCCACCCACTATTACAACAGCATTTACAGCCAGATGATGCACATGGCTCCGCTAGAGCTATGCTCCGAAACCACAAGATGAAGCAGAGCGCAAATAAGTTGCTGGAGACTGTTGGGAGCGCACGACAATGGGAGGCCGAGGTAATACCTGTTTTTTTCTTCTTTTTTTTTTTTTTTTTAATCCCAATACACACACAATCACTGTGCACATTGCACCAATAGGAAGCCAAGGTAATGCCTTTCCCCTTTTTTCACTCACACACACACACACACACACACACACACTCTCTCTCTCTCTCTCACACACACTCACACTCTCTCTCACACACACACAAAACAAGTTGCTGTAAACCGTCGGTAGCGCTCAACAATGGGAAGCCGATGTAATACTTGTTTTTCTTTCTTTTTTCTCTTCTTTTCATCCCCCCACACACACAATCACACACACAATCACTGTGCACACCAATAGGAAGCCAAGGTAATGCCTTTTCCCATTTTTTCTAGCACACACACTCACACTCTCACACACACATACAAAACAAGTTGCTGGAAATCGTCGGGTGTGATGAGTGTTACGCCCGGAGGTAATGAGTGTTACGCCCTCCCCACCACCCCACTTCCCCACCCCCTCCCACCCCCTCACACACACACACAACACATGCATGCTCACACACAATCTCACACACACACACAGTGCACACAAATGAGAAGCCGAGGGTAATGAGTGTTACGCCCCTCTGCGCCCTACCCCCCACTTCCCACTCCCCACCCCCCCTCACAACACACACACACACATGCATGCTCGCACACAATCTCACACACACACACAGTGCACACAATGAGAAGCCGAGGTAATGAGTGTTACGCCTTCCCCACCCCACTTCCCACTTCCCCCACCCCCTCACACACACACACACACACACATGCATGCTCGCACACAATCTCACAAAGCACACAGTGCACACAAATGAGAAGCCCAAGGTAATGAGTGTTACCCCCCCCCCCTCACACACACACACACACATGCATGCTTCGCACCACACATCTTCACACACACACACAGTGCACACAAATGAGGAAGCCGAGGTAATGAGTGTTACGCCTCCCGGCACCCCACTTCCACCACCACCCTCACACACACACACACACACATGCATGCTCGCACACAATCTCACAAACACACAGTGCACACAAATGAGAAGCTGAGGTAATGAGTGTTACCCCCCCCCCCCCCCCCCCCCCCCTCCCTCACACACACACAATGCATGCTCGCACACAATCTCATAAACACACAGTGCACACAAATGAGAAGCCGAGGTAATGAGTGTTACGCCTTCCCCACCCCAACTTCCCCCACCCCCACCCCCCTCACACACACACACACCACACACACATGCATGCTCGCACACAATCTCACAAACACACACAGTGCACACAAATGAGAAGCTGAGGTAATGAGTGTTATGCCCCACCCACACACCCACACACCCACACCCACACCTACTACCCACCCACACATATTGATATAAATACAAACAAGATAAACATAAGAATACAAATATGGAAATAAACAGTAAATACAACAAGATAAACAAAAAAAATACAAATATGGGAAAAAATTGAAACCCAACTGTGCTGCACACACTTGAATAAACTTCTCATTACTTGATACATACTTGATACATACTTCATACATAATACATACTTCATAGCATACTTCATACATACTGTTCATAGCATACTACTTCATACATACTTCATACATACTTCATACATACTTCATACATACTTCATACATACTTCATACATACTTCATACATACTTCATACATGCTTCATACATACTTCATACATACTTCATACATACTTCATACATACTTCATACATACTTCATACATACTTCATACATACTTCATACAACTCATCAATAGCTACTATAAATATCAAGTATATGACTCCAATGTTGTATATAGCTTATAATATATATATAACTTATAATCTTATATAGTACTAGCATTTGAGCCCGTCGTACCGACGGGAGGACCCCCGTGGCCACGCCAGCGGCAGGTCTCGGAAAATTGAGATCCGAAACCACTGAAACCAAAAGCCCAACTGCCTGGGCCAATAGGGCTAAACCATATCACAACCTACTATCATGCTACTGTATATAATAGTACTAAGCATCTGAGCCGTCGTACCGACGGTAGACCCCGTGGCCACGCCAGCGACAGGTCTCGGAAAACCGAGATCCGAAACCACTGAAACCAAAAGCCCAACGTGTTACGCGATGACACCACCGCGACCAACAGACTTACGACCGCCATGATTTCTTTATATATTAAAGATATATCAGTATGTAATGAAACACAAATAGTTACACAACATGACAATTCTCCTAACTACTTCCCGAAGAAAAGCAAAACAACATAATACCCCGCCATTTTAGAACTATAAACATACATAACATAGATAAGTATACCCATCTCTCGCCCCAACTGCTGTACAACTTGATTACTGAACAACTGGAGGGGGGAAGATAGCCCGGGGTTTTGCCAGCCCGGGGTTCGCCAGCCCGAGGTTTGCCAGCCCGGGGGTTTTGCCAGCCCGAGGTTTTGCAAGCCCGGGGTTGCCAGGCCTGGGGTTTGCCAGCCGAGGTTTGCCAGCCCGGGGTTTGCCAGCCGAGGTTTGCCAGCCCGGGGTTTGCCAGCCCGAGGTTTGCCAGCCCGAGGTTTGCCAGCCGAGGTTTGCCAGCCGGGATTTGCCAGCCCGGGGTTTGCCAGCCCGGGGTTTGCCAGCCCGAGGTTTGCCAGCCCGGGGTTTGCCAGCCCGGGGGTAACCAGTTACCCCTAAACCGTAATCCCCCTAAACTCTAACCCCTAAACCCTAGACCCCCCCCCACCCCGGGCTGGCTAACCCGGGCTAGCTCCCCCACAGTCTGCCAAACTTCTCTTAACTACTCACCAAAGAAAGCAAAACAAAATTATATCCCATTTTATATACGTATATATACATTTTAATAACTATACCCAACAACTATCATTACTGCGAAATACCTCTACCTACTCACTCAAAAGAAAGAAAAACAAATGCCCACCCACACAATAACTATACAATTAATATGGTTAAATAGATATACATGTAATATATAATAAAAGCAACCAACTGCTGCAACAGTTTTCATCACCGCCATGTTACTCCTACCTGCACCTAAAACAATGCAAAATAAAACAACTGCAAAATAAAACAATGCAAAATAAACAATGGCAAAATAAACAATGCAAAATAAAACAATGAAAAAAAACAATGCAAAATAAACAATGAAAAAAAAAAAAATTACCTACACAATATAAAAATAAAAGGAATACCCCCATTTTACATACACATAAACCATAAATAAAGATACCCCAACCTCTCGCCCTGTTCTATAATGCAATCACTACAAAAGTACTCCTACCTGCTCCCCAAACAACGAATAAATAGATAAATCCATTTTATAATGTATATATGTATATATGTATGTATGTACAAATTGATACATGTATACAAACGAGGGGGGGCAAGTAATAAAGTTTTCAGACCGAATGTTCGGAAATTTGTTTTTTTCCAGCCCTAACCACCCACACTACCCCTCCCCCCCCCCCCCCCCCCCTAACATCCTGAGCCTTCATATTGGCCCAGGACAGTATTACATAGTGGAAGGGGGGTCCATGAGCATCATCTCGTCAAGATCTTTCGCAACCATAAAAAAAAAAAAAAAAAAAAAAAAAAATATATATATATATACTATATATATATCAAGTTTGGACAAAGTTATTCAATTTTCAGTATTTGTACAACTTTCTTGGGTAGCTCAGTAAGCCCCCGCGACTCCGCGCCTTGGAGGAGATCATCCAGGTATGAAAGGACTGAAGGCGTTATTTTTTTGTCTGTCAACTATCATTATTATCATCATTATCATGGCTTAAATTGACTAAAATTGTAATTACTGGAGCCTGAGGGTCTGCTCGGGGGTGGGGTGGGGGTGATGGTGGTGGTGGGGGGGGGGGAGGAGGCTGGGAGGGGGGGGGGGGGGGGGGGGGGGGGGGGGCTAGACCCCAGGCTCTCCTGGCTTTAGGAACCTCATGCCTTGACCATAATTCAGATCACACGCATACGAACGCGTTGCGCGCGCAGCGCGTTTTTCAGCCTAAACTGCCTGCCGTGCACGCGGGCGCGAAGGTGGTTGGTGATGTCCAGCCTGGATGTGCCTTCCGGGGCACCTACCAAATTACAGACTCGGTGTAACCAATTAACGATTGCAGAATTCGTACTCGGGTCTCGTCGAGACCTTCTCGATGGTGCAACTTAAGGCTCGAAAACTCGCATGCAATAAAGTTACACCAAAGTACAAATAACGTTGGGAAAACGGGTCCGCCCCCCCCCCCCCCCCCCATTATCTCGGCCGCCCGGGGTGTATTGACTTGATTTTTTTTGTATCGACTAATTGGCTTGAGTGTTCTTCGTATCCATATCGAAACCATGCGGTACAAAATCCTTTTTTTCTTGGCCCCCCCCTGTAATACAAATTAAAATGAAATGTACCTGAACTGCGCACAGTTCATGCACTGCCCAAAGCTCTCTTAATCCTTGAACAGCCTGCCCCCAGCAAATATCATAACCAACCACTTAATATTATAACGACTCCCATAACCAAGCAAATCCCCCCCCTCCCCCCCCCCCCCCCACTCCTCCCCCACCGCTGCACGCATCCAACACACACACAACCCACCGGGCCCAAAAACAGAAAGAACCAAAGAAATACACAAATGATTATAAATACGCAAATAACTAACAAACACCCAACTGTTGCACAGCTCAGATCACCAAACCCCCAACTGCACAGTTTCCCACCCCGCCCCCCCCAAACACCCACAACACCCCAACAAAACACTCCCCAACAACCCCCCCCCGCAACACACCCCCAAACAGTCCCACAACCAAACACCCAACAAACACCGCCAACAACACACCCCCCCTCCCCAACACCCCAACAAACACCGCCAACTGCACAGTTCCCCCAACCCCCAAACACCCCCAAACACCCCCAAACACCCCACCAAACACCCACTGCACAGTCGCCCCCCCCCTCCCGCCCCCCCAAACACCCCCAACAACACCCCCAACTGCACAGTCCCCCCCCAAACACCACTAACACCCAAAAACAACCCCACTGCACAGTTCCCCCCTCCCCCAACACCCTAACACCCCCAACAAACACCCAACTGCACAGTTCCCCACCCCCCCCCCCCAAACACCCCCCCCAAACACCCAACAAACACCCCAACTGCACAGTCCCCCCCCCCCCCCCCTCCAACACCCAACAACACCCCAACAAATCACCACTGCAGAGTTCCCCCCCCCCCAAACACCCCCAAACACCCTCTCCCAAACACCCCAACTGCACAGTTCCCCCCCCCCCCCCCCAAACACCCCAAACACCCCAACAAACACCCACAAACTGCAACAGTCCCCCCCCCCCGCCAAACACCGCCCCCAAACACCCAACTGCCAGTTCCCCCGCCCCAAACACCACCAACAAACAACTCCCAACTGCACAGTTCCCCCCACCACCCTACACACCCAAGCAAAACATCCCCAACTGCACAGTATTCCCCCCCCCCCCCAACACCCCCACAAACACCCCAAAAACACGCCCAGCCTGACAGTTCATCACTGCCAAGTTCTCCTACTAAGCAGCCTGCCCCACAATATTCAGAAGTACACATCTGCACATGGACCTGTACCGCCAGCGGCAGGTTTGTACAACCAAGCACTGGATCAGGAAGTACAAAAGGTTGATTGTCATTCCTTTGTGATCTTACTTGAAAAATTCGAAATTTAAACCTTGACACTTGTCCCATTGTGACACCTTGACAATGTCTGGTTAGAAAGCTAGGTGAGTTTGCCTAGAAACTGCTGCGCTGGTAGATGAAAATACAACAGCTTATGACAACAAGTGCTCTTCAATACTAATACTAAACTTACTACTACTATCTACTACCCGCCCCCCCCCCCCCACACACACAACTCGCTTACACTCTCAAACACACACACTCAAACACACATTCTTACACTCTCACCACACCGCAACACCAGCACACACCCCTCCTCAGTCCAGAGCGTGTTCCAAAGCATAAGCTTGAGACCAGTCGCCATGTACCCCCCCCGCCCGCCCGCCCCACACACAACACCTACACACCAACCGCACCACACACCCTCCCTACAGTCAGAGCATGTTGCAACAGAACTTGAAGACGCAGTGCCATGTACCCCCCTCCTCAGCACCACCACCACACAACACCACCACACACACACACTCAACACACACAGATTCAACACACACACACACATTACACACACACTCCACCAACACATCACACCAGCGTTCCACGACACACACAACACAAACGACGCCCCCCATGCACACACACACATACACAAACACAGCACATACACACACACTCACACATACACACCCCACACACACAACACACACACACACACACAGACACTATACACACACACACACACAACAGCACACACCACACACACAACACCACACAACCTCTTCTCAGCAGCCGCATGTTGCAAGCACAGCTTTACGACCAGTGCCATCTGACCTCCCCCCCTCCACAACACATATACCAGCCCACACACACACACACAAAAACCTCTTCTCCAGCAGCGCATGTTGCAAGCACTAGCTCGTACGACCAGTGCAATCTACCTCGCCCCCTCTCCCCCCCCCCCCTCACCACACACATCACACCGCACAACCCCTTCTCCACAGCGCATGTTGCCAAGCACAGCTCGACGACCAACGTCACCGAGCGCGCAACTGCCGAGGAGCAGAAGCACTACGCATCGGATCACATGGCCTACAGCTGCCCCGCAGCAGCTGCATGCCACCTACCACGCCTTGGAAAGCCTGCTCAACGGCCGCCACTGATGCCCCACTCTACGCATGTACGAGTCGCCAACACCAGTGCAACTCAGACTGCCATCCTCCGATCTTGGCAGTCAGCTAATGGCCGCCGCAGCTGTGCCCCACTCTATATTAAACGCATCGTACATCGCACCAACTCACTGCTACCGGGAGTACTCTTCTGTACACTTCCTTCGCGCGATCCCAGCAGTACGCGGCCAAGGCTTAACACCACCTGGGAGGGGGCCAAGCTCCAGCTGGGGCCACAACAGGTGGCTT
>JAJSRW010001092.1:12500-30256 GCA_022414725.1 Microglena sp. YARC | reverse complement strand
ATTACTCTATATTATACTCATTATTATATATACAACACATGTAATGGTTCCTGTTAAGCTTCATCTGATATCCATCATTACTTTCATAATATATCCATATATGTAATTAATAACAAACTACATTATGTCTGTTTAAGCTTCATCTGATACTGCCCATCATGTTTGTACTCGTATATATACTCATATATTGTAATATATATACAACTACATGTATGGTCCTGTGTACAGCTTCATCTGATACTGCCATCATTTACTCTATATATACTCATTACTATTATATATACAACTACAGTAATGTCCTTGCTAAGCTTCATCTGATACTGCCATTCAGCTGTACTCGTATATATACTCTATATATACTCATATATATATAAAACTACATGTTCTCCCTGTGTAAGCTTCATTCTGATTACTCCATATGTTTACTTTATATATACTCATATATGTATATATATATTACAACTAACATGTATGGTCGTTTAAGCTTCATCTGATACTGCCATTCATTGTTCTCGTATATATTATCATTATTATATATTACAACACATGTATTGCGTCCTGTGTAAGCTTCATCTGGTACTGCCATCATGTTTACTCGTATATATACTCATATATGTATATATATATACAACTACATGTTGTCCTGTTAAAGCTTCATCTGATCTGCCATCATGTGTACTCGTATATATACCAATATGTATATATATATATACAAACTACATGTATGGTCCTTTGGAAGCTTATTGATACTGCCATCATGTTACTTGATATATAACTCATATAATTGTATACATATATACAAACACATGTATGGTCCTTGTAAGCTTCATCTGATAACTAGCCAATCATGTTACTCGTTAATATACTCATAATATATATATATATATATACAACTACATGTATGCGTCCTTCGTAAGCTTCATCTTGATACTGCCATCATGTGTTACTTGATATATTACTCATCTATATTATATATAATATTATACACAAACTACATGTATTGGTACCTTGTGTAGCTTCATCTGATACTTGGCCATCATGTGTTACTCGTATATATACTCATATATATATATACAACTACATGTATGTCCTGTGTACTTCATCTATACTGCCATCATGTTACTTGTATATATACTCATATATGTATACATATATACAACTACATGTATGGTCCTTGTAAGCTTCTTCTGATACTGCCATCATGTTACTCGTATACATACTCATATATATATATATATCTATATACACTTACATGTATGGTCCTGTGTAAAGCTTCATCTGATACTGCCCATCATGTTACTCGTATTTTTATTCTCATTATTATATAATACAACTACATGTATGGTCCTGTGTAGCTTCATCTTGATACAATTCCCATCATGTGTACTTGTATAGTATACTCATTATTATTATATATATATACAGGCTACATGTATGGTTCCTGTGTAACTTATCTGATACTCCATCCATGTTACTCTATATATACTTCCATATATATTTATACAATACATGTATAGTCATAAAGCTTCATCTGATTACTCCATCATGTGCTACTCTTATATTATTACCTCATATATGTATATATGTATACAACTACTGTATGTCCTGTGTAAGCTTCATCTGATACTGCCATCATGTGTACTCGTATATATACTCATTATGTATATATTATATACAATACATTATGTCCTGTATAAGCTTCATCTGATACTACCATCATGTGTACTTGTATATATACTCATATATATATATATAAATCATATACAACTACATTGTATGTCCTGTGTAACTTCATCTATAACTTGCCATCATGTTACTTGCTATTATATACTCATATATTATTATACTCATACTATATATTATACAACTACCATGTATGTTCCTGTGTAAGCTTCATCTGATTACTGCCATCATGATGTTATCTGTATATACTCATAATATATATATATTACAGACTACATGTATGGTCCTGTGTAAGCTTCATCTGCATACTTCCATTCATTTGTACTTTATATTACTCATATTAGTATTATATATACAACTACATGTATGTCCTGTGTAAGCTTCATCTGATACTGCCCATCATGTTACTCGATATCATACTCATTATATGTATATATATATACAAACTACATGTATGGTCTGTGTAACTTCATCGATACTGCCTCATGTGTACTCGTATATATACTCAATATGTATATATATATACAACTACATGTTGTTCCTGAGTAAGGCTTCATCTGATACTGCCATCATGTGTACTCATCATATATACTCATATATTATACTCATATATATATACAACTACATGTTATGTCCTGTTAAAGCTTCATCTGATACTGCCATCATGTTACTTGTATATATTACTCATATATGTATATTTATATACAACTACATGTATCGTCCTACTCTCTTGGCCATCATGTGTACTCATATATTACTCATATATATTATATATATACAACTACATGATGCGTCCTGGTTAAGCTTCATTCTTTTGATACTGCCATCATGTGTACTTGCATATACTTCATATATGTATATATATACAACTACATGTATGGTCCTGTGTTAAGCTTCATCTGATACTTGCCATTATGTGTACTCGTTATATAATACTCATAATATTATATAATACAACTACATGTATGCCTGTTGTTAGCTTCATCTGATACTTGCCATCATGTGTCTTGTATATATACTCATATATGTATATTATATATATACACACTACCAGTATGCTCCTGTGTAGCTTCATCTATTACTGCCCATCATGTTGCTATTGTATATATACTCATATATTATATATAATTATAACAACTACATGTATGGTCCTGTGTAAGCTTCCACTGATCTGCCATCATGTGTACTTGTTATATATACTCATATATTGTATACATATATAAACTACATGTATGGTCTGTGTAAAGCTTCATCTGATACTTGCCCATCATGTGTACTCTATATATACTATATATATATATATACAACTACATGTATGGTCCTGTGTAAGCTTTCATTTCTGATACTGCCATCATTTACTTGTTATATACTCATATATGTATATATAATATACAAACTACATGTATGAGTCCTGTGTAAGCTTCATCTGATTCTGCCATCATATTTACTCGTATAAATACTCACTATATATATATATACAACTAACATGTATGGCCTGTGTAAGCTTCATCTGATTACTGCCATTCATGTGACTCGTTATATTTATATCTCATAATTGATAATATTATAATAGCTAAACTACCATGTATTGTCAGTAGTCTAACTGCTATTATCTATGAGCTGCAATACAAATCACTTGATACATTTGTATGTTATAATGGATACTGCCATATAAAATACTAGCGTAATAATTATATATTATAATCTACAATCTTACATTGTATGTTCCTTTGGTTTAAGCACTTAACTATTCATCTGATTACTGGCCATCATATGCTATCACTATTGATGGTATAGTTAATACTGCACTATAGTATGATGTGATATGAAGCCTCACTTATATAGCTATAATCTTGTACATTATGTCCTGTATATATAGCAACCTTCTACTGATTCTAACGTTATATGCCTATCAATTGAGAGCTAGTATTCTATGTGTATATAAGCTAACTCATATATGATGTATATATACTAATATAATAACACACTATTACATGATAATTTGGTTCCTTGGTGTGTAAGCTTCAGCATAGATACATCGCTCATACTATACTGTATTTTACTGATGTCTATATGAGCTCATATTATTATAATTATAAGCTCAACTATGTTAATATATATTAACACTTACATACTTATAGTCCTATGTGCCTTCGACGTAGCGTTAATGACTGATACATTCGTGATTATCTGGCCAATCAAGCAGTTATACGTCATTGGGTTGTATTTAGCCTCGACCACTTACTGTAACTATATGTATGTAAGTTATAATAAAGTAACCTGATGTGATATGCGTCCATTGGTGTAGTTGTCATAGCTTACTATGCAACTCTAATGTATGGGTATAATCACTTATGTATGGGTATAAGCACTTATGCGTTTGTTATATGTACTACAATGAACTTAATTGTAGCTGATTATAAGCACTCTATAATACATGAACCTACATATGTATGTATGTTCACTATGCATCTGTTATGAACTGTTCATCTTGATACTTGCCTCATCAATGCGATCTTGTAATCTACCTTATTATTTATGAGCTCAGTGAGTTATATAGCACTTATGTAATATGGTTTATATAGCACTTTATAATAGATCTACATAGTGATAGTACAGCTCACTTGTATATGCTAGTCGATCTTAGAGATCACTTGCATTTGACTTATTATGTTATAAGCAACATGCGTATCATTTATTAGTAGTTATATACTCATAATCACTGTATTTATAATTAGTGATAGTAACAACAACTACTATGTTGTCCTGTAATTGCTTACTATGCGTGATATCATATTAAACCAACATGTCAATACTATGTATGTTACTGTATTAACACTTATGTATATTAATACTCTCATTGATATATACTCATAGGTATATAAATGCAACTACAATATAGCGATATACCTATGTGTATTGGGTGTTCTTAATGCATCTATGCTTTCATCTCGATACTATGTCATGATCATGTATAAGCACTTTTATACTACTGTTATGAGTTATACTGCTTATATATGATAGCACTATTATTATTATATGACAAGACTTTACATTAGTATGCACTTCCTGAGTGTGATGTGTGTAAGCGTCTAATCATACATGCTCATACATTGATCGTGGATTATATAAACAACTTCTATGAATAATCTATGTCAATTTAGGTATATATACAAGCTACACTATAGTGATCTGATCGCTTATTTGTAGAGCGTTTCAATGCTATTTAAGATATTAATCGTGTGGTTATCTTATGCACTTACCATTGTAGTGGGTATAACTGCACATATTGTATAACATATATATATGCACTATATGTATTATACGCACGTGAGTGTGTTAAGACATAGTCTGATATACTGCTCATTCTAAGACTTATTTGATGGGTTAGTTACACATGCATCATATATGATCTTTCATATGGGTATAAGCACTTATACGTTAGCACCTTATGTATGGTATAAAAGCACTTCCACTAACTGTTATCAGTTTATGGGATAAGCCACTTATGTATGGATATAGTATAAGTACTTATGTATGGGTATAAGCAATCTTACTGTCCTGTATGGTGGTTACGCACTTTATGAACTTATTGTCATGGGTGCTGTAAGCACTTATGTATGACTCAGTATATTATAATTTACACTTATTATCAATAGAGGTAGTACAACTAACACATATGTATATGTGATATAAGCCACTATGTACTGGCCATCTGAAAGCACTACTCACTGTTATGTATGCGGTTTATAATAAAGCACTTATCATGTGATAGTGTATAAGCGCACTTATATACATAGTAGGTATAAGCATACTTATGTATGGGTATAATGCGTGCGCACTTATGTAGGTATAAATGCTACTATGTATTGGATATGTTAACTGGATATAATTTAATGCGGTATAAGCCCCACTTAGAACTTATTGTATAATTATGTGGGTGTACTGAGCCTTTATTTAAACTTATGACTTATGTATGGGTATAAGCACTTAGTATTGGGGTATAAGCACTTATGTATGGGTATAAGCACTTATGTAGGGTATAAGCACTATGTATGGGTATAAGCACTAACTCGTATGCGCGTATATTCACTTATACTTATGTATGGGTAATAAGCAACTTATGACTTATGTATGGGTTTACGCAATTATGGACTTATGTATGGGTATATAAGAAAAACTAATATGTATGGTTATAAAGCACTTATGTATAGGCGTATAAGCAACTATATCTGTTTGGGTATAAGCACTTATTGTATGGGTATAAGCACTAATGTATGGGTATTAGCACTTATGACTTATGATTATGGATGTACGACTTATGACTTATTGTATGGGTATAAAGCACTTATGTTATGGGTTTATAAGCACTTATGTTATGCCGGATATAAGCTGCTATGTATGTATATAGGCACTATTACTTAAGTATGGGTATATAAGCACCTTATGTATGGGTATAAGCACTATGGTTGGATAATGCACTCTATATGACTTATGATGGGTATAAGCACTTATGTATGGGTAGAAGCACTTATTATGTATGGGTAAAGCAATGACTTTATGGTTATTATGTGACTTATGTATGGGTATATAGCACTTATATGGGATATACTTATGTATGGGGTATAAAGCACTTATGACTTATGGGTATAGCACTTATGTATGGGTTAATTCACTATTGTATGGGTTACGCATATGTATGGGTATACAGCGCACTTATGGTATTATGTATATAAGAATGGTATAAGCACTTATGGGTATGTAGTTGGTGTTTAGCATATATGGGTATAAAGCACTATATGTATGGTATAGAATTACTATGAGCACTAGTATGACTTATGTATGGGTATAAGCACTTATGTATGGGTATAAGCCTTATGTATGTGGTATAAGCATTTATGTATGGGTATAAGCACTTATTAGTATAACACTTATGTATGGGTATAAGCACTTATGTATGTATGGGTATAAGAAACAACTTATCTGTAATGTGACGGTATAAGCATCACTTATGTATGGGTATAAGCACTTATGTATGTTATAAGCACTTATGTGTATGTATGGGTATATAATGCACTTATGTATGGGTATAAGCACTTATGTAATGGTATAAGCACTTATGTTATGGTATAAGCACTTATGTCTATAAGCCAACTAATGTATGGGTATACGCACTATGTTATGTATGGGTATAAGCACTTATGTATGGGTACATAGCACTTATGGGGTATAAGCTACTTATGTACCTTAAGCACTTTATGTATGGGTATAAGCACTTATGAGCACTTATGTATGGGTATAAGCACTTATGATTATGTATGGGTATAAGCACTTATGTATGGGGGTATGTATAAGCACTTATGACTTAGTATGGTACATAAGCTTATGACTTATGTATGGGTATAAGCACAATATGTATGGGTATAAGCAACTTATGTATGGGTATAAGCACTTATTTATATTATAATTAGCACTTATGTATGGGTATAAGCACTTATTATTGTATGGGTATAAGCACTTATGTTATGTAATAAGCACTTATTATGTATGGCTAGTAAGCACTTATTTATGTATGGGTAAAGCACTTATGTATGGGTATAAGCACTTATGTATGGGTATAAGCACTTATGTATGGTATAAGCACTTATGTATGGGTATAAGCACTTATGTATGGGTATAAGCACACTTATGTATGGGTATAAGCACTTATGTATGGGTATAAGCACTTATGTATGGGTATCAGCATATAAGCACTTATGTAGGGTATAAGCACTTATGTATGGTGTATAAGCACTTATGTATGAGCACTTATGTATGGGTATAAGCACTTATGTATGGGTATAAGCACTTATGTATGTATATAAGCACTTATGTATGGGTATAAGCACTTATGTATGGGTATAAGCACTTATGTATGGGTATAAGCACTTATGTATGGGTATAAGCACTTATGTATGGGTATAAGCACTGGGTATGCACTTATGTATGGGTATAAGCACTTATGTATGGGTTAAGACTTATGTATGGGTATAAGCACTTATGTATGGTATAAGCACTTATGTATGGGTATAAGCACTTATGTATGGTATAAGCACTTATGTATGGGTATAAGCACTTATGTATGGGTATAAGCACTTATGTATGGGTATGAAGCACTTATGTATGGGTATAAGCACTATGTATGGTATAAGCACTTATGTATGGGTATAAGCACTTTTATGTTATGGGTATACTTATGTATGGGAGCACTTATGTATGGGTATGCACTTATTATGGGTATAAGACTTATGTATGGTATAAGCACTTATGTATTATAAGCACTTATGTATGGGTATAAGCACCACTTATGTATGGGTATAAGCACTTATGTATGGGTATAAGCACTTATGTATGGGTATAAGCACTTATGTATGGGTATAAGCACTTATGTATGGGTATAAGCACTTATGTATGGGTATAAGCACTTATGTATGGGTATAAGCACTTATGTATGGGTATAAGCACTTATGTATGGGTATAAACTTATGTATGGGTATAAGCACTTATGTATGGGTATAAGCACTTATGTATGGGTATAAGCACTTATGTATGGGTATAAGCACTTATGTATGGGTATAAGCACTATGTATGGGTATACTTATGTATGGGTATAAGCACTTATGTATGGGTATAAGCACTTATGTATGGGTATAAGCACTTATGTATGGGTATAAGCACTTATGTATGGGTATAAGCACTTATGTATGGGTATAAGCACTTATGTATGGGTATAAGCACTTATGTATGGGTATAAGCACTTATGTATGGGTATAAGCACTTATGTATGGGTATAAGCACTTATGTATGGGTATAAGCACTTATGTATGGGTATAAGCACTTATGTATGGGTATAAGCACTTATGTATGGGTATAAGCACTTATGTATGGGTATAAGCACTTATGTATGGGTATAAGCACTTATGTATGGGTATAAGCACTTATGTATGGGTATAAGCACTTATGTATGGGTATAAGCACTTATGTATGGGTATAAGCACTTATTATGTATGGGTATAAGCACTTATGTATGGGTATAAGCACTTATGTATGGGTATAAGCACTTATGTATGGGTATAAGCACTTATGTATGGGTATAAGCACTTATGACTTATGTATGGGTATAAGCACTTATGTATGGGTATAAGCACTTATGTATGGGTATAAGCACTTATGTATGGGTATAAGCACTTATGTATGGGTATAAGCACTTATGTATGGGTATAAGCACTTATGTATGGGTATAAGCACTTATGTATGGGTATAAGCACTTATGTATGGGTATAAGCACTTATGTATGGGTATAAGCACTTATGTATGGGTATAAGCACTTATGTATGGTATAAGCACTTATGTATGGGTATAAGCACTTATGTATGGGTATAAGCACTTATGACTTATGTATGGGTATAAGCACTTATGTATGGGTATAAGCACTTATGTATGGGTATAAGCACTTATGTATGGGTATAAGCACTTATGTATGGGTATAAGCACTTATGTATGGGTATAAGCACTTATGTATGGGTATAAGCACTTATGTATGGGTATAAGCACTTATGTATGGGTATAAGCACTTATGTATGGGTATAAGCACTTATGTATGGGTATAAGCACTTATGTATGGGTATAAGCACTTATGTATGGGTATAAGCACTTATGTATGGGTATAAGCACTTATGTATGGGTATAAGCACTTATGTATGGGTATAAGCACTTATGTATGGGTATAAGCACTTATGTATGGGTATAAGCACTTATGACTTATGTATGGGTATAAGCACTTATGTATGGGTATAAGCACTTATGTATGGGTATAAGCACTTATGACTTATGTATGGGTATAAGCACTTATGTATGGGTATAAGCACTTATGTATGGGTATAAGCACTTATGTATGGGTATAAGCACTTATGTATGGGTATAAGCACTTATGTATGGGTATAAGCACTTATGTATGGGTATAAGCACTTATGTATGGGTATAAGCACTTATGTATGGGTATAAGCACTTATGTATGGGTATAAGCACTTATGTATGGGTATAAGCACTTATGTATGGGTATAAGCACACTTATGTATGGGTATAAGCACTTATGTATGGGTATAAGCACTTATGTATGGGTATAAGCACTTATGTATGGGTATAAGCACTTATGTATGGGTATAAGCACTTATGTATGGGTATAAGCACTTATGTATGGGTATAAGCACTTATGTATGGGTATAAGCACTTATGACTTATGTATGGGTATAAGCACTTATGTATGGGTATAAGCACTTATGTATGGGTATAAGCACTTATGTATGGGTATAAGCACTTATGTATGGGTATAAGCACTTATGTATGGGTATAAGCACTTATGTATGGGTATAAGCACTTATGTATGGGTATAAGCACTTATGTATGGGTATAAGCACTTATGACTTATGTATGGGTATAAGCACTTATGTATGGGTATAAGCACTTATGTATGGGTATAAGCACTTATGTATGGGTATAAGCACTTATGTATGGGTATAAGCACTTATGTATGGGTATAAGCACTTATGACTTATGTATGGGTATAAAGCACTTATGTATGGGTATAAGCACTTATGTATGGGTATAAGCACTTATGTATGGGTATAAGCACTTATGTATGGGTATAAGCACTTATGTATGGGTATAAGCACTTATGACTTATGTATGGGTATAAGCACTTATGTATGGGTATAAGCACTTATGTATGGGTATAAGCACTTATGTATGGGTATAAGCACTTATGTATGGGTATAAGCACTTATGTATGGGTATAAGCACTTATGTATGGGTATAAGCACTTATGTATGGGTATAAGCACTTATGTATGGGTATAAGCACTTATGTATGGGTATAAGCACTTATGTATGGGTATAAGCACTTATGTATGGGTATAAGCACTTATGTATGGGTATAAGCACTTATGTATGGGTATAAGCACTTATGTATGGGTATAAGCACTTATGACTTATGTATGGGTATAAGCACTTATGTATGGGTATAAGCACTTATGTATGGGTATAAGCACTTATGTATGGGTATAAGCACTTATGTATGGGTATAAGCACTTATGTATGGGTATAAGCACTTATGTATGGGTATAAGCACTTATGTATGGGTATAAGCACTTATGTATGGGTATAAGCACTTATGTATGGGTATAAGCACTTATGTATGGGTATAAGCACTTATGTATGGGTATAAGCACTTATGTATGGGTATAAGCACTTATGTATGGGTATAAGCACTTATGACTTATGTATGGGTATAAGCACTTATGTATGGGTATAAGCACTTATGTATGGGTATAAGCACTTATGTATGGGTATAAGCACTTATGTATGGGTATAAGCTTATGACTTATGTATGGGTATAAGCACTTATGTATGGGTATAAGCACTTATGTATGGGTATAAGCACTTATGTATGGGTATAAGCACTTATGACTTATGTATGGGTATAAGCACTTATGTATGGGTATAAGCACTTATGTATGGGTATAAGCACTTATGTATGGGTATAAGCACTTATGTATGGGTATAAGCACTTATGTATGGGTATAAGCACTTATGTATGGGTATAAGCACTTATGTATGGGTATAAGCACTTATGTATGGGTATAAGCACTTATGACTTATGTATGGGTATAAGCACTTATGTATGGGTATAAGCACTTATGTATGGGTATAAGCACTTATGTATGGGTATAAGCACTTATGTATGGGTATAAGCACTTATGTATGGGTATAAGCACTTATGTATGGGTATAAGCACTTATGTATGGGTATAAGCACTTATGTATGGGTATAAGCACTTATGTATGGGTATAAGCACTTATGTATGGGTATAAGCACTTATGTATGGGTATAAGCACTTATGTATGGGTATAAGCACTTATGTATGGGTATAAGCACTTATGTATGGGTATAAGCACTTATGTATGGGTATAAGCACTTATGTATGGGTATAAGCACTTATGTATGGGTATAAGCACTTATGTATGGGTATAAGCACTTATGACTTATGTATGGTATAAGCACTTATGTATGGGTATAAGCACTTATGTATGGGTATAAGCACTTATGTATGGGTATAAGCACTTATGTATGGGTATAAGCACTTATGTATGGGTATAAGCACTTATGACTTATGTATGGGTATAAGCACTTATGTATGGGTATAAGCACTTATGTATGGGTATAAGCACTTATGTATGGGTATAAGCACTTATGTATGGGTATAAGCACTTATGTATGGGTATAAGCACTTATGTATGGGTATAAGCACTTATGTATGGGTATAAGCACTTATGTATGGGTATAAGCACTTATGACTTATGTATGGGTATAAGCACTTATGTATGGGTATAAGCACTTATGTATGGGTATAAGCACTTATGTATGGGTATAAGCACTTATGTATGGGTATAAGCACTTATGTATGGGTATAAGCACTTATGTATGGGTATAAGCACTTATGTATGGGTATAAGCACTTATGTATGGGTATAAGCACTTATGTATGGGTATAAGCACTTATGTATGGGTATAAGCACTTATGTATGGGTATAAGCACTTATGTATGGGTATAAGCACTTATGTATGGGTATAAGCACTTATGTATGGGTATAAGCACTTATGTATGGGTATAAGCACTTATGTATGGGTATAAGCACTTATGACTTATGTATGGGTATAAGCACTTATGTATGGGTATAAGCACTTATGTATGGGTATAAGCACTTATGTATGGGTATAAGCACTTATGTATGGGTATAAGCACTTATGTATGGGTATAAGCACTTATGTATGGGTATAAGCACTTATGTATGGGTATAAGCACTTATGTATGGGTATAAGCACTTATGTATGGGTATAAGCACTTATGTATGGGTATAAGCACTTATGTATGGGTATAAGCACTTATGACTTATGTATGGGTATAAGCACTTATGTATGGGTATAAGCACTTATGTATGGGTATAAGCACTTATGTATGGGTATAAGCACTTATGTATGGGTATAAGCACTTATGTATGGGTATAAGCACTTATGACTTATGTATGGGTATAAGCACTTATGTATGGGTATAAGCACTTATGTATGGGTATAAGCACTTATGTATGGGTATAAGCACTTATGTATGGGTATAAGCACTTATGTATGGGTATAAGCACTTATGTATGGGTATAAGCACTTATGTATGGGTATAAGCACTTATGTATGGGTATAAGCACTTATGTATGGGTATAAGCACTTATGTATGGGTATAAGCACTTATGTATGGGTATAAGCACTTATGTATGGGTATAAGCACTTATGTATGGGTATAAGCACTTATGTATGGGTATAAGCACTTATGTATGGGTATAAGCACTTATGTATGGGTATAAGCACTTATGTATGGGTATAAGCACTTATGTATGGGTATAAGCACTTATGTATGGGTATAAGCACTTATGTATGGGTATAAGCACTTATGTATGGGTATAAGCACTTATGACTTATGTATGGGTATAAGCACTTATGTATGGGTATAAGCACTTATGTATGGGTATAAGCACTTATGTATGGGTATAAGCACTTATGTATGGGTATAAGCACTTATGTATGGGTATAAGCACTTATGACTTATGTATGGGTATAAGCACTTATGACTTATGTATGGGTATAAGCACTTATGTATGGGTATAAGCACTTATGTATGGGTATAAGCACTTATGTATGGGTATAAGCACTTATGTATGGGTATAAGCACTTATGTATGGGTATAAGCACTTATGTATGGGTATAAGCACTTATGTATGGGTATAAGCACTTATGTATGGGTATAAGCACTTATGTATGGGTATAAGCACTTATGTATGGGTATAAGCACTTATGTATGGGTATAAGCACTTATGTATGGGTATAAGCACTTATGACTTATGTATGGGTATAAGCACTTATGTATGGGTATAAGCACTTATGTATGGGTATAAGCACTTATGTATGGGTATAAGCACTTATGTATGGGTATAAGCACTTATGTATGGGTATAAGCACTTATGACTTATGTATGGGTATAAGCACTTATGTATGGGTATAAGCACTTATGACTTATGTATGGGTATAAGCACTTATGTATGGGTATAAGCACTTATGTATGGGTATAAGCACTTATGTATGGGTATAAGCACTTATGTATGGGTATAAGCACTTATGTATGGGTATAAGCACTTATGTATGGGTATAAGCACTTATGTATGGGTATAAGCACTTATGTATGGGTATAAGCACTTATGTATGGGTATAAGCACTTATTATGTATGGGTATAAGCACTTATGTATGGGTATAAGCACTTATGTATGGGTATAAGCACTTATGTATGGGTATAAGCAATACTTATGTATGGGTATAAGCACTTATGTATGGGTATAAGCACTTATGTATGGGTATAAGCACTTATGTATGGGTATAAGCACTTATGTATGGGTATAAGCACTTATGTATGGGTATAAGCACTTATGTATGGGTATAAGCACTTATGTATGGGTATAAGCACTTATGTATGGGTATAAGCACTTATGTATGGGTATAAGCACTTATGTATGGGTATAAGCACTTATGTATGGGTATAAGCACTTATGTATGGGTATAAGCACTTATGTATGGGTATAAGCACTTATGTATGGGTATAAGCACTTATGTATGGGTATAAGCACTTATGTATGGGTATAAGCACTTATGTATGGGTATAAGCACTTATGTATGGGTATAAGCACTTATGTATGGGTATAAGCACTTATGACTTATGTATGGGTATAAGCACTTATGTATGGGTATAAGCACTTATGTATGGGTATAAGCACTTATGTATGGGTATAAGCACTTATGTATGGGTATAAGCACTTATGTATGGGTATAAGCACTGGGTATAAGCACTTATGTATGGGTATAAGCACTTATGTATGGGTATAAGCACTTATGTATGGGTATAAGCACTTATGTATGGGTATAAGCACTTATGTATGGGTATAAGCACTTATGACTTATGTATGGGTATAAGCACTTATGTATGGGTATAAGCACTTATGTATGGGTATAAGCACTTATGTATGGGTATAAGCACTTATGTATGGGTATAAGCACTTATGTATGGGTATAAGCACTTATGTATGGGTATAAGCACTTATGTATGGGTATAAGCACTTATGACTTATGTATGGGTATAAGCACTTATGTATGGGTATAAGCACTTATGTATGGGTATAAGCACTTATGTATGGGTATAAGCACTTATGTATGGGTATAAGCACTTATGTATGGGTATAAGCACTTATGTATGGGTATAAGCACTTATGTATGGGTATAAGCACTTATGTATGGGTATAAGCACTTATGTATGGGTATAAGCACTTATGACTTATGTATGGGTATAAGCACTTATGTATGGGTATAAGCACTTATGTATGGGTATAAGCACTTATGTATGGGTATAAGCACTTATGTATGGGTATAAGCACTTATGTATGGGTATAAGCACTTATGTATGGGTATAAGCACTTATGTATGGGTATAAGCACTTATGACTTATGTATGGGTATAAGCACTTATGTATGGGTATAAGCACTTATGTATGGGTATAAGCACTTATGTATGGGTATAAGCACTTATGTATGGGTATAAGCACTTATGTATGGGTATAAGCACTTATGACTTATGTATGGGTATAAGCACTTATGTATGGGTATAAGCACTTATGTATGGGTATAAGCACTTATGTATGGGTATAAGCACTTATGTATGGGTATAAGCACTTATGTATGGGTATAAGCACTTATGTATGGGTATAAGCACTTATGTATGGGTATAAGCACTTATGTATGGTATAAGCACTTATGTATGGGTATAAGCACTTATGTATGGGTATAAGCACTTATGTATGGGTATAAGCACTTATGTATGGTATAAGCACTTATGTATGGGTATAAGCACTTATGTATGGGTATAAGCACTTATGACTTATGTATGGGTATAAGCACTTATGTATGGGTATAAGCACTTATGTATGGGTATAAGCACTTATGACTTATGTATGGGTATAAGCACTTATGTATGGGTATAAGCACTTATGTATGGGTATAAGCACTTATGTATGGGTATAAGCACTTATGTATGGGTATAAGCACTTATGTATGGGTATAAGCACTTATGTATGGGTATAAGCACTTATGTATGTATAAGCACTTATGTATGGGTATAAGCACTTATGTATGGGTATAAGCACTTATGTATGGGTATAAGCACTTATGTATGGGTATAAGCACTTATGCACTTATGTATGGGTATAAGCACTTATGTATGGGTATAAGCACTTATGTATGGGTATAAGCACTTATGTATGGGTATAAGCACTTATGTATGGGTATAAGCACTTATGTATGGGTATAAGCACTTATGTATGGGTATAAGCACTTATGACTTATGTATGGGTATAAGCACTTATGTATGTATGGGTATAAGCACTTATGTATGGGTATAAGCACTTATGTATGGGTATAAGCACTTATGACTTATGTATGGGTATAAGCACTTATGTATGGGTATAAGCACTTATGTATGGGTATAAGCACTTATGTATGGGTATAAGCACTTATACTTATGTATGGGTATAAGCACTTATGTATGGGTATAAGCACTTATGTATGGGTATAAGCACTTATGTATGGGTATAAGCACTTATGTATGGGTATAAGCACTTATGTATGGGTATAAGCACTTATGTATGGGTATAAGCACTTATGTATGGGTATAAGCACTTATGTATGGGTATAAGCACTTATGTATGGGTATAAGCACTTATGTATGGGTATAAGCACTTATGTATGGGTATAAGCACTTATGTATGGGTATAAGCACTTATGTATGGGTATAAGCACTTATGTATGGTATAAGCACTTATGTATGGGTATAAGCACTTATGTATGGGTATAAGCACTTATTATGGGTATAAGCACTTATGTATGGGGTTATAAGCACTTATGTATGGGTATAAGCACTTATGTATGGGTATAAGCACTTATGTATGGGTATAAGCACTTATGTATGGGTATAAGCACTTATGTATGGGTATAAGCACTTATGTATGGGTATAAGCACTTATGTATGGGTATAAGCACTTATGTATGGGTATAAGCACTTATGTATGGGTATAAGCACTTATGACTTATGTATGGGTATAAGCACTTATGTATGGGTATAAGCACTTATGTATGGGTATAAGCACTTATGTATGGGTATAAGCACTTATGTATGGTATAAGCACTTATGTATGGGTATAAGCACTTCATAAGCACTTATGTATGGGTATAAGCACTTATGTATGGGTATAAGCACTTATGTATGGGTATAAGCACTTATGTATGGGTATAAGCACTTATGTATGGGTATAAGCACTTATGTATGGGTATAAGCACTTATGTATGGGTATAAGCACTTATGTATGGGTATAAGCACTTATGTATGGGTATAAGCACTTATGTATGGGTATAAGCACTTATGTATGGGTATAAGCACTTATGTATGGGTATAAGCACTTATGTATGGGTATAAGCACTTATGTATGGGTATAAGCACTTATGTATGGGTATAAGCACTTATGTATGGGTATAAGCACTTATGTATGGGTATAAGCACTTATGACTTATGTATGGGTATAAGCACTTATGTATGGGTATAAGCACTTATGTATGGGTATAAGCACTTATGTATGGGTATAAGCACTTATGTATGGGTATAAGCACTTATGTATGGGTATAAGCACTTATGTATGGGTATAAGCACTTATGTATGGGTATAAGCACTTATGACTTATGTATGGGTATAAGCACTTATGTATGGGTATAAGCACTTATGTATGGGTATAAGCACTTATGTATGGGTATAAGCACTTATGTATGGGTATAAGCACACTTATGTATGGGTATAATATAAGCACTTATGTATGGGTATAAGCACTTATGTATGGGTATAAGC
>JAJSRW010001092.1:0-2500 GCA_022414725.1 Microglena sp. YARC | reverse complement strand
TTCTGTTGTCTGAATAATATTTCTGTTGTCTGTGTTTCTGTCTGTCTGTCTGTCTGTTTTCCTGTTCTGTCTGTCATGTTGTCCTTGGTCCTGTCTGTCTGTTGTACCTTGATCTCGTTCTGTCTGTCTGTCTGTTCCTGTTCTGTCTGTCTGTGGCTGTCTTGTTAATCGTAGGTATGTCTGTCTGGTCTGTGTCTGTGTCTGGTTGTTTCTGTTACCTGTTGTCTGTCCCTGTCTGCTGTCTGTTTCTGTCTGTCTGTCGCTGGTCTTTGTTCTGTTCTGTGCTTCGTTCTGTGTTTTGTTCTGTTGTGTCTGTCTGTAGTTCCTGGTCTGGTTTCTGCCTGTCTGTTGGTCTGTGTGGTCGTGGTAGTGGTCTGTCTGGTCTCTGTACCTCTTCCGTTGGTCTGGTCTTTCTTGTGTCTGCTGTCCTTTGTCCGGTCTGTCTTGTCATGTTGTCTCTGTCCTGGTCTCTGTACTGTCTGGGTCTCGTCTTCTGTCCTGGGTTTGTGTCTGGGTCTGTCTGTCTCTGTTCTGCGGTCTGTCTGTCTGTCTGATGTCATCTGTCTGTCGGGGTCTGTCTTGTTGTCTGTTCTGTCTGTCTGTCCTGTCCTGTCTGTCCTGGTCTGTCTGTTCTGTCTTGTCTGTCTGTCTGTCTGTCTGTCTGTCCTGTCTGTCTGTCTGTCTGTCTGTCTGTCTGTCTGTCGTCTGTCTGTCTGTTCTGTCTGTCTGTCTGTCTGTCTGTCTCGTCTGTCTTGTCTGTCTGTCTGTCCTGTCTGTCTGTCTGTCTGTCTGTCTGTCTGTCTGTCTGTCTGTCCTGTCTGTCTGTCTGTCTGTCTGTCTGTCCTGTCTGTCTGTCTGTCTGTCTGTCTGTCTGTCTGTTCTGTCTGTCTGTCCGGTCTGTCTGTCTGTCCTGTCTGTCTGTCTGTCTGTCTGTCTGTTCTGTTGTTGTCTGTCCTGTCTGTCTGTCTGTCTGTCTGTCTGTCTGTCTGTCTGTCTGTCTGTCTGTCTGTCTGTCTGTCCTGTCTGTCCTTCTGTTGTTTGCTGTCTGTCTGTCCTGTCCTGTCCCTTGTCTGTCTGTCCTGTCTGTCTGTTGTCTGTCTGTCTGTCTGTCTGTACTGTTCTGTCTGTCTGTCTGTCCTGTCTGTCTGTCTGTCTGTCTGTTCTGTCTGTCTTCTTGTCCTTCTGGTCTGTCTGTCTGTCTTGTCTCTGTCTGTCTGTCTGTCTGTCTGTCTGTCTGTCTGTCTGTCTGTTCTGTCTGTCTGTCTGTCTGTCTGTCTGTCTGTCTGTCTGTCTTCTTTGTCTGTCTGTCTGTCGTCCTGTCTGTCTGTCTGTCTGTCATGTCCTGTCTGTCTGTCTGTCTGTCTGTCTCGTCTGTTCTGTCTTGTCTCGTCTGTCTGTCGTCCGTCTGATCTGTCTTGTCTGTCTGTCTGTCCTGTCTGTCTGTCTGTCTGTCTGTCTGTCTGTCTGTTCTGTCCTGTCTGTCTGTCTGCTCCTGTCTGTCTCGTCTGTCTGTCTGTCCCTTCTGTCGCTGTCTGATCTGTTGTCTGTCACTGTCTGTCTGAATCTGAAAATCTGATACTTCTGTCTGTCTGTGCCATGTCTGTTCCTGTTCTGTCTGTCCTGTCTGTCTGTATGTCTGTCCTGTCTGTCTGTCTGTCTGTCTGTCTGTCCTGTCTGTCGTCTGTCTGTCTGTCTGTCCTGGCTGTCTGCGTCTGTCTGTCTGTCTGTCTGTCTGTCTTGCTCTGGTCTGTCTGTTCTGTCTGTCTGCTGTCTGTCTGTCGTCTGTTCCTGTTGTCTGTCTGGGTGTTGTCTACGTCTGTCTGTCGTCTGTCTTGTTGTTCTGTCTGTCTTGTTCTGTCTTCTTTGCCTTCGTCTGTCTGTCTGTCTGTCCTGTCTGTCGTCCTGTCTGTCTGTCCTGTATGTCTGTCTGTCTGTCTGTCTGTCTGTCTGTCTTGTCTGTCTGTCTGTGCTGTCTGTCTAGTCGTGTCCTGTCTGTCTGTCTGTCTGTCTGTCTGTCTGTCTGTAATGTCTGTCTCTGTCTGCTCTGTCTGTCTGGTCTGTCTGTCTGTCTGTCCTGTCTGTCTGTCTGTCTGTCCCTGTCTGTCTGTCTGCATTGTCTGTCTGTCTGTCTGTACCTTCTGTCTGTCTCGTATGTCTGTCTGTCTGTCTGTCTGTTCTGTCCTGTCTGTTCCTGGTCCCTGTCTGGTCTGTCCTGTCTGTCATGTCTGTGCTGCTGTCTTCTGTCTGTTCTGTCCTGTTCTGTCTGTCTGTACTAGTCGTGTCTGCTGTCGTCTTCTGTCTGTCTGTCTGTCTGTCTGTCTGTCCTGCGGCTCTGTCTGTCTGTACTGTCTGTCTGTCTGTCTGTCCTGCTCCTGTCTGTTCTGTCTGTCTGTCCTGTTCGTCTGTCTGTCCTGTCTGTCTGTCTGTTCTTTTGTCATGTCTGTCTGTCTGTCTGTCTGATCTGTCTGTCTTTGTTCCCTGTCTGTCTGTCTGTTTCTTA
>JAJSRW010000827.1:0-38989 GCA_022414725.1 Microglena sp. YARC | reverse complement strand
ACATAACAACACGAACATGCCGACAGAGAAGTGTACTACTGTATTATGCGAGCCGGGTGCCATGGCTTAGGATTCCTGACTTAGGGGAGTGGGGAGTCTAGTCAAGGTTACAGGCATCCGCATCTCCCACTCTGGCTGGTGTTCTTTGGCATCGCGCCTGTCCTTGGTTAAGCTATCTTTGTTCTCCGTGTATATGATTGGCGCGTCTGGGGGTCTTCCGCATATTGATACATCTCTTCTCCACTCTCGAAGTGCTTCTAGCTGAATAGTGAGGTTGTGGGGCCGCCGCGTGCGCTGGTTCCCCTTTTATCTTCTTCTTAGATTAGGGGGCTAACGGATGGCCAGTGCATATCTCTAGGTGGGCACGGTCCCCGTTCTAACATACTTCTCAGCTTGGTCATTTCTAGTTTAATAGGTAAAACTCTTTAATGATACAAGGGTTAACACAATAGTTTTTTTCCTTTTGAAACTAGACTGGAATCAAAGCATGTATACATCGATTTGTAACAATTCCATTTTACTCAAAACGAATTCATCCCTGATTAAGGATCTATTTGACCATGCGTTTGAGTCATGTTGGAACAACAAACCTTGTTTCAAAAACAACCTTTTTCAAAGGTGGTTGTGGTCACTTTAAAATGCATGACGGTTGATTTAAGATATAATTTGAAACAAAGATCGTTTTGGAGTCATATTTGAAACAAACCACATTTAGTCTCCAAAAACGTTTTTCAAGGAGGCAGGGGTGTTTGAATGGCGGGCTTGATTAATCTGTACTGGAACATTAATCTTCTTTGATTTGAACAGACTTTCAGATGACATTGTTTTTCACACGGATATCAAATTCGTAAGGATGGCCGACTTGATTCAACAGGAAACAAGATCGTGAATCAAGGTATCTCTTCCCGATTGAATCTAAGAAATGAATCAAACGACAATTCAAGACAGGATTTCTTTGTTTCAAACGAACTAAAGAGTACAAATACCGACGTCCACAAGCTAGGCGCAATCTGATCTATCAAGAACCTGACTGGTATAATGCAAGCCCTAGTAGTCAACTCGACAAACTCCAGAGGCAGAGACAGACAGGCTAGCTCAACTAGGCAATCTACAAGCCCACATTCAATCCTTCCAACTGAATGGAACTGGTCAACAGCTGCCATTCCCTATCCTCCACGCGCTCGAGTAATTCACAGCACTTCACCACCCAGCCCAGCATCCGGGCATCACAAGACCTCCTCATGGATGAGATGACAGTCTTGCGACGGGATCTTGATTTGCTGTTCAGAGAAGTGCAGAACCTGCACGAGTTCAACAGAAGGGCCTTGCAGGTCAGAGCAACAGCGGTTGAAACAGCCCAGCGCTGCAGCTTGTGTCATGCACAACCCAGTGGACACATTTGTAGCGACTACACTGCTTCTGGCCAGCTGAGCCCTTCTACAGCAACCTCTGCTGCAAGGAACAGAGCCCAGCTACGGTGTACCGTACCTGGCCAACCGTCCCACCAGACAGGCCTCTCGTTTACGTCCGCAACTGGCCTCCTGCAGTGCGTCAACCTCATGGTCCTCGTCGACACCGGCAGTGGTCTCAACTTCATCTCGCAATCTATGGCAGACCTCATTAGGATACGATCCTCTCCCATGCCACCACAAGACGATTGCGTTCAATGACGTCAAAAGCTCCCTCACCAAGGAGATTCAAAATGCCCGTCATTTTTGCAGCGGCACCCCCAACGAGAGATCAGCGTTAGGGCAACTTTTTTTCATTGCATTTAACATGTAATGTAATGTAATGTAATTGCCCTGACAACACCATCTTCGATGCCCTCATCGGTACCCCACTAATGGCCATGCCAGGCATTTTTCTGCCTACCTGACATTTCGCAAGAGAAACTCACATTGCGCCCTCTACTCCACTGGTCCAGCGCAGAGCATACTGCCACAAGTCGCGCTTTGAGACCGTGGGCTTTGCCATTCAGGCCAGTATCTCGAACCAAGCAGCTCCCTCCATGCTAGGCCGCCGCCAAAAATAATGTATGTCCAGCCTTCACGCTGGGAGGTCACCAGTAGCGAAGACGGTCCAATGACTGTATGGAGCAAGAGGAATACCCAATCCCTCGGATCCTGGACTTCATTGGCATCTAGGAGAGAGCTCACCGGCTCTTTTGCCCACTCCCCAAAGGCCTTGCAGCTCACTTGTCCTTGCACGTCTCTACTGAACGTCATAGTTCTGGAGCGTACATTGACAACAACCAACAGCAGAGACATCATCAATCACATCCAGCACATCAGAGCAAGAGGAAGCCACCTGGATTGGTTCTCCCAGCGCACAACGCTCTTTTGACCTCCCATCCGCATCAATGCTCGATGCTCTCAGCCGGCCCCACAGTACGGGATTCGGAACCCTTCAGACATGGGTGTAACCGGAAACCCCCTGCATGTGCACTACTATGGCACATACAAGTTTGCACATGCAGTCCCCGCAACATACCAGCATTACTACTTCCAAGATGAGCCTGTCAAACGACACAATTGGCAGCGCGCTTCTTCCTCCTCTTCTCCGACGTCCAGCACGCCCCTCATGGACTCCCTGCACATCCCCTCGCCGCTATTCACAGCCGCGACTGGACTGTAGCAGAAGTCCTCCAACCTTACCTTAACAGCTTTGAAGACTTCGGAAGTGCACCGTACCCTCCGCCTTGACACACCACTTCGTGGTACAGTCCAGTGCTTCACATGGCCTCACGGACCCTCAAGTAGCCCTGTCCTGGGAACTTCAACCGTTCCTTCAGACTACCTGAACTACTTGCTGGTCCTCCCGCCAACTGCTACATCCCTTTTCTCCATCCGCTCCTACCCCAGAGATTACAGGAATACTGATCAACCACCGACGTGGGCGCCAGATGAAACCCCTTGCCTGGGGTCAACTCCTCAACTGCTCTCAACAATGTCATGCGTACCGCAACATCCTGTCAGCAGCTGTGGAACACATCCTAAGCCACCAACCAAACCATCCTGCAGCAGGAGACAACCCTCGGCATGATCCTCACCCTGCCTTCTGCACAGCTTTGCTCATTCTCAGCAGCGGCATTGGTGACAACTTGGGTGCACCTTCACCCCCCAAGGTACCATGCACTGTCCCTACGAGGTACATCAGGAGCTCTCCAACAGCCACAACTTGGATGGCCGCCGTGAGAACCTCCCTGACTACACATCACCTCACGCCCACAGATGACCACAACTTGCTCGCTTCCTCAAGCAGATGGAGGCAAGTCATACCCCACGGACAAAGCGGTACCTCACGGACATGGCAGCCTCCTATCCAGTCAACTGGGAGAACTCCCGCTTTGCTTCCCTTGTGGTCAGAGCTGTGCACAACCACACAGTTCTCATGTCAATCCACTTTCAGAAACAGACACACCAACCCAGAACATGGCGTCGTACAGAGAACATGTTGCGGCAGGGGATGGACAGGTGCCACCCTTCGAGGGACCACCCACCCACCCGACGGAGTCCATCATATGGAACAAATCTGGACAGACAGCACCCATCGACCTAATGATGGACATCCTCCGCTTCTTCCCCCACCTCCGTCGTCACACACCATTCAGCATGTCCTCCATCCGATTTCCCACCCCAACTGGTCAGCGTTCTACGTGACCCTTCTCATGCATATGGTAACCCATGCGCACAGCATGGAAAGCTACAGCTACGAGACCAACAGTGACAACACGCTGTACCTTGGAGATGTTAACCTACTCCACAGGTGCATCCAAGACTTGCCAGCTCAGGACAACTTCTCATCTGTCCTAACCGGGGAAAGGAACAAGGCCTGCCCATCCGAGTCACTCTCACCCCACGCAGTATGGGGGAAGTGCTCGACCCCAGGAGCATGGAGACTCCGGGGCATCCCTACACCTTTCAACACCCATTGGTCACCCCAGTGATCCAATCAGACCTCTGACTGATGCTTCTGTGTGCATCTTACCCTCAATCCAGGGCACCTACAGTCTGTACTCAAACCCCTACCCCTACTTGGATAGTTGCTACAACCAGCACCCGCCACTTACCAACTGTCCAAGGTTTCGGTTTGCCGCTGGACGCGTACGCAGTCGTGCAAAGGACGGCAACCTGAGCCCTGTGCTCGCGCCCCTTACACGACCAACAACAGCATACTCTCCTCTTCTCTTTTCCCCTCCAGGATACAGAAGAGCTACAGTGCCACCAAACCCGCTGCATCAACTGGTATGACACATCGGCACCCAGCTTGCATTCTACCTCCATCTTCCTGATCCGCAGGCCACCCATCTACAACAGTGAGGATGACTTCGAGTGAGACGCTGCAGCCACCTCTGCTCCTCGCTCTCATCGTTGCCCCACCTCACCCCTGCTGATTACTTGCTCACAATGGCCAGCACTCCATCTCCTACCTCATCCACCCCAGCCGGTGACAACTATGAAGAACCCCAAGACTTCTTCACGACGCAGCTGATAATGTCTACTGGCGACCAGGTCAAGAGTTCCCGGAAGGCCAAGCAGCAGTTTACCAAGCGTCCACTTGCGCTTTCCCAGTGCACTTGGACCCTCCCACTCCAGCTTCACTCCTGCCTGGCCGCCTACAAGGAGGCCTTACTACCTGCCTCAGTCACATGGACCCCAACTATCTGCAGGAGGGGGGGATTAACAACAGTATGCCAGACGGGAGCAGTCACACCCAATGCAGATAGAGGGCCCTACATCCAGACTGTGACCTCTTCATCGGTCATCATCGGGATGGCACTGAGGGCGCAACGCAAAGAGATGGCAGCCATGCTCAAACAGAATGACCCCAGCAGTAGCGCGGACTATGGAGGATTTGAGAGAGGGCTACAAGGGATCGTGCCCCCATGCACATAGAGAAGGACAACGACAAGCAGGCATTCACTAGTCCCTACCGCAAGCCACCTATAGAAAAAACTTGCTCAAGACAAAGTCTGCGCTGAATTGCTCCTGCTAGGCTTCATAGAGCCAGCTCCTTCAGCTCAGCATGCAGCAAATCCTGTCGTCGCCTTGAAGAAAGGACCTGATGGCCAGTACACTGCAAACAGAGTGTGCTACAACTACAAGGCCATCAACCTCCTGACCAAAGACATGCACACAGGTTTCCCAATGCAGAGGAATTATTCCAAGACCTGGGTGACTCCAAGTGGTTTTTACACGAGTAGACCTGCGCTCGGGCTTCTACCAAGTCCACTTGTCTGCCGGCTGCCAAGATTTCTCAGCCTTTTGGTGGGACAAGCAGCTCTACAGGTTCAAGCGTGTGCCCTTCGGACTGAAACAAGCACCAGCTTACTTCCAGAAGGTCATGGAAACTGAGTTGGGCAAACGTGGTCTCCTCAAGTTCAGCAAGGTTTTCATTGATGACATTCTGGTCCACAGCGCCACCTTTGCTGATCACATCAAGGACGTGGAAGCAGTACTACAGTGTCTCATCGACATTGGCCTCCGCATACACCCTGACAAGTCCTGCTTCGCACTCGACGCAGTCGATTTCTTAGGCTTCGATGTCAGCAACCATGGTCTCACCCCGCAAGCAGCCAAAGTCCAAGCTATCAAGGACCTGCCCTACCCAAGCAACCTCAAGGACCTCAAGACCATCCTGGGTAAGCTGCGCTACTACGGTTGTTTTTGTGAAAACTTTTCAGCCATAGCCAGACCCCTCAATGACCTCACCAAGAACGATGTCAAGTGGACTTTGGGACCTGAGCACAACAGCAGCCATGGACGCCATTAGGAGGAATATCAGCACACCAGGCAAGGTTTTGCGACGCTTTGACATCAACGCGCGCACCCTCATCCCACTGTGACTGGAGCCAACATGGATTAGGAGCAGTGCTCGGCCAGCTCGACTCGGAAGGTAACGAATACCTTCGTCGCCTGTGCCAGCCGCAGCCTTAACAAGCATGAAGCAGGGTACAGCAGCTTCAAAGGAGAAATGCTGGCTGCTTGCTGGGCTTGCAAGATCTTCCGAGTATATGTCTTCGGACTACATTTCACACTGGTCACTGATCACCAGCCTCTGCTGTGGATGTTCTCCTCTGCCAACGTCACCGGTGCCATCACTCGATGGGCATGCATGCTGCAGTCATTTGATTTTGACATCATGCACAGACCAGGTGCACAGCATGGCAACGCTGACGCACTGTCTAGGTTTCCCAGCCCCACTGCAGAGGACAAACACTGGCGCTCGCATTGACCTGGACAGCGACCTATACGCGGCATTTCCAACAGTGCCCACCACCCCTTATGTGCCCCTAGACTTGACACTAGGGCACATCGTGGACTACGTCCTTGACGTCAGATCTGTCTTATCCATCTGCACAACACCCTTGCCTGCCGCCGTCACGTACATGGCCAGAATGGCATCACTCTATACGAGATGTGCGGGGGAATGTGTGCAGGATTGGAAGCAGCACTGCGCAAATGGCATCCAAGTTAACAGGTATATCTACAGCGACATTGCGCCCGCTGCTCAGACAGTCGCCCGCTATAGGACACAAGCTTTGACCAACCTCTACCCCCATCTGCTCAAGTCATACGCCTGCGAACCATGCCTTCACGACGCTGCCCCAGGATGTGACCAAGATCACACCAGAACAGCTCATGACCGCAGCTGTGAACGACCAATCACAGTGGCTCATCATAGCCGGTCCAGAGTGCCAAGACTTCAGCCCGGCAGGAGGCAACAGAGGACTCAAGGGACCCCGGGCCGCCGTCCTGCAGGCTTGTACCACCGTCATAGGGTACATCCAGCAGCTACAGCATCCTCGGCAACCCCTCTACATCGTGGAGAATGCAGCAATGCAGCACAACTTCCGATCACAACATATTGCTACGCAAGACTTCAACGCAGTCAACAGAACTCTTGGCCTCCCTATCTGCGTGGATGCTGCAACATTCGACTCAGGAGCGCACAGACTCCGCAACAAGTGGCAGAAACTTGGTTGACCCCCTTGATCTCCAGCTCCAGCTCAACAAGACCCGTCGGACTGCCAACATTTCAGCCAACGCCTTCTTGGATCCAGGACGGAGCACTACAAGGGTCTACAGATCAGACACAGCCCCTTTTTGCTTAGCAAACAAGATCGGACAAGAGCGCAACGTACTGCCTACTCTAGTAGCGTACCCTCTGTCTCGAGCCTTCAGACCTGACAAGCCAGGCAGCATCTACTCTCTCCAGGGCGGCGCATGGTCTGAACCAAACCCTTCTGAGAGAGAACGCATGCTCGGATACTACACAGGAGCAACAGCAGCACCAGGTCTCACTCAAAAACCAGAGCATATCCTCACAGGCAACAGCATGGATCAGCGAGCCTTGGTAGCAATCATCAGAAAGACCTTGGAAATGGCAATCCCTACACGTCTGACATCTATGCTAGAATTTCAGCCACCCCCCAGACCTGAGTTGCTACCTTCTCCCAGCCCTGCTCTTCTTCTGACAACTTCTCCCAGCTATCCCAGCAATTCTGGCGGTCGCATATCAGACCCCACGCCTCCGACACGCCAGTTCTATGGCACTGAGCTTGCTTGCCTGCTGGCAGTCACCAGGAGCAAGGCTGTCAAGCCACACATCTGGCCATCAAAACCACCTGCACCAGCCAACAGCCAACAGCCCACCAGCCATCAGCCAACAGCCCCAGCCAACAGCCAACAGCCAACAGCCACCGACCCGCAGCCGTTGCAACACTCCCTCATTTGCCTCTTCTACCATCTTCAGCTCCAAGTCCTCCACTCGCCCCAGGCAGACAGTTGGATACTGACCTGCGCCTTGCTGCAATGTCCAAGGACACTGACGGTCTAGACATCCACTCTGATCAGTTTGTCTTAGAGTACTTGAGGCGAGGAGCCCTCGGATCCAACTGGACGACATCTTCGTACTAGGCGGGTACTGGCAAGGTCAAGAAAGTACAGGCTCGGCGCATCTCCAACTGGAGAAGAGAGGATCATACGCATCCTGGCCAACGGCATTGAAACGCATCGTCCCAGCCCCCAGCCAGAGGTTCCATCCTCATTCAGAGGGCCCACGAGACCAGCGGACACTTTGGGGCACGCAGAACAGCTTACTTAGTGGTCAGCTCTTTCTGGTGGCACGGCGTGGTCAAACAAGTCAAAGCTATGGTCAAGACATGCAAGATCTGTGACCAAGCCATGGCCTACTTCAACCAGCCAACAGCCACATTGCAATCCCACCCGATTCATGGCCTCTTCTTCGCTTGGGGAATTGATTTGTCTGGTCCCTACAACAAGACAGCCAGGGGCAACACTATGCTCATGCACGCCGTGGGAGTATTTCAGCGCCGCACTCGTAGTGGTCCCCATCCCAGCCAAGGAGGCCATACATACGGTATACGCGCACTCTCATGGAGTCTTGGCACACTTTGGCGCATACGCGCTCTGCATCTCTGACAATGGACCAGAGTTTCCAAGGCAAATTCAAGGAACATCTGCTTCACAACTTCATTGACCACAGGACGATCCACCCTAACCACCCTCAGGGCAAACGGTTTTTTGTGGAGCGAAGCGTAGGTACCATCAAGGCAGCCTTGACCAAGATCTGCTCTGAAAACCTGGCCTTTGACACATGGGACATTGACATAGCCAAGGTCGTTACAGCGCACAACTGTAGCCCTCAGGAGACTACTAAGTGCGCCCCCTTCACTCTGCTGTACGCCCGGGCTCCCGTCATGAACAACCCTGAGGCACAGCTTGCCATGACAGCGCCGCTGCCTGACCTGACAGACAGCACACAGGTGCAAGCTCTGACAGACACTCTCCTGGAGCGCGCTCAATGGATCAAGAGAGTCAGCCCAACTATTGCCAATCACATAGCAATCGCCCACCACAGGGACACCCTGCGCTACGCAAAGATCAGGGGGGGGGGCCTATCACCCTCGCCTACGCAAATTCCAGGTGGGAGACTTTGTGTACATCCGCCGTCCCAACGTGCGCAACTCCTTGCAGATGGCTGCCCAAGGCATGATCCTGCGCATCATCGACCTCAAACCATCTGAAGTCGTCGTCTTGCAAGGACGTTGCGGTTGCACCATCACCAACCATGCCGCAATTTGTCTCCTTGCCACCTCCCTAACTTGGATGGCACAATCAGGCCAGACTTAGCAGTCCCACCCCCCAGCCTAGCCTGCAGCGTCTGCAACTTCCCTGACAACGCAAATTGCATGCTACTCTGCGACGGCTGTGGAGCAGGTTACCACACTCACTGCCTTGACCCACCTCTCTCTGCAGTTCCCGTCGAGGACTGGTTCTGCCCCAACTGCAAAGCCAGCGGCATCACTGCAATCCCCGCGGGACGCATCCCAGAAGCACCACAGAAGGAACCTAACCTTTTCCCCACCCCGCAGACTCGCTCCAGAGACAGAGCCGCCCTCGCCTGCGACAAGATGCTTGTCATCAAACAAGTCAGAGTTCCAAGGCGGCCTCGACAAAGCTGTCTGGGGGCACTGCTCCTTCCAAGGACCACTGTCCAGGCCATGGTACTTCAAGCTAACCTACGATGACGGCCAAGTCATTTAAGCTCACCATGGCTGGACTCAAAAAACTTAACCCACTTCCCCACAGGCACACAGAAGCCCTTACCACTCACACCTGTGCTCCCCTGCCTCAACCGTGCATGCAGGCATCCAACGCACACCATCCTGGCGTCTGAGGACAACCCATCCTGTGAAGTGTACCACACATGAGCACACTATTGCTCACCTCAACTCCTTACATTCCCTCCTACCTCAGGTGATGGTTAACACTGCAGAATATCGTGACAGCACCCATGCACTCACATGGGACTGCTTGCCCCGTTACGCACCAAATTTCACATCCCATTGGGCACAGCGATACAATGGCCAACACCCCTTGCAGATGATTTACTCTGTCTTGGCCCATGCTACTATGGTGACCTCGATAACCCCCAAGGCCATGTCCTTCAACTCCCCACTGAATCTGTCCAACAGTACACTACACGCATTCACTTCCTCCAAGCTGCCTGGCACCACCAGCAAGCTGACCTGATCACAATTTTCAACAGGGTAGAGGAAACCAGGCGCATTAATGGAGCATACTCCATACCCAGTGCATGTACCATATTTCACTCGTCGCCTACCTGACGTTGAACGCTGGACCACCTGACTCACATGGTCTACATGCCACCACACATGGACCAAGGGTCAGGTTTAACAACCTATGGCGCCCACCCCCCCTCAGCCTTCCTGGACTTTTGCTTCTAACCCCCCTCCATCTACTACATGGCAATGCGTCCTCGATTTATGGAATACATCACCCCACACAACACTCATGTTCCAGTGGTCTAGACACACTCTTACACAACCCACCATACCCACCGTCTGGTTTGGTTATGCAGGCTGTGTAGCAGACAGGCAGCTTGCATAACCCAGACATGCCTTGTGCCTGTGATGGACCAGTTACGACTAGCCCACAGGTTGTCATGTTTGTTTGTTAATCCATGCGGGAGGGGGGGGTGCAGAGGACATACGTCTTCATTCCTGGGACAATACACGTCCCAGTGATCGCAACAGTTTCTGGGGTTCTTTTTGTTTTTTGCTTCATATTCCGAGTTGCGTTACATATACGCAACACGATCCCCAAACTTACTTCAAAACAAGTTTGCAGCCACCACTGGGTTGCTGACTGGAAGCCTCTAGGAGGGACAGTCAGCACTTGCAATATGACCAGATGAGGATTTTCGCCCAGTTACATCAACTTCTTTCAACTTGGACACCACGATTTTTTTCTACTGGCCACTGTATTACATGCCTCCAGATTTATTCGGCCGGTCCCATACTTGATCTTTGTTGACTCTCAAGGTTTTACCTCTTTAAGTAATAGACGTGGCTTTAGTCCCTTTCCGTTCCGACATAAGCACCACCTACCTTTTATTCTTCACTCCGTCAGAGGGGGGGGGAACTAGGTGGTGCGTCCTGCCTTTACCATACTGATACACCTGGACATACCTTTTTGGGTAACCAGCAACATCAACCTCATCTGCTCGATACCCAGCAGCACGGGGGGGGAAGGAGAGATTTCCAGATTTTTTTTTCTCTAACAGAATTACAATCAACTCTTCCCGTTACCACTTCTCTTTTTTTCACTACACTCACTCCCATTCCGTAGTGAAGGGGGGAATTGCAGTGGGTAACATACCTATCCTTAGGAGCACGCATACAGCCGTGACAGCTGTCACACGCGATTGCGTGTTTACCTACGTAACACTAAAAGCAGGGGAAAATACCCTGTACACACACACACACACCAAGAGCGGACTTCGACCAGATACCTGAGCCCAGGTAGCCCAGATCTGGCCGAGTCGACCCGCCGTAGCCGTGGCCAGCTACCTGGGATTACTCGTTACACATACCAATTAATTAATTTAAGTAATTAATTAGCTGACGCTGGTAATAACACGAGACTGTTTATATGGCACTTGTCTTAACACAAGACATAACAATGCAGTGCCGTAGCATAACTCCTCTCGCCAGCCGCATGCCCAGGTAGCCCAGATCTGGCAGAGTCGACCCGCCGTAGCCGTGGCCAGCTACCCACAGCTACCCTAGGGTTTCTCGGTTACACATACCAATTAATTAAATTAAGTAATTAATTAGCTGACGCTTGTGATAACAGCGAGACTGTTTATCAGGCACTTGTGATAACACGAGACATAACAATGCAGTGCCGTTAGCATAACTCCTTTCACCAACACATGCAAAACCATTAGTTACGATCATACCCTAAAGGACAGAAGAGTTGATAAGTCGATTGAGACGACCGATTCTCTCTCATTCAACTATCAAACTCTTGTCCAGGTGCGTCGGGATATCACTTCATAATAGGTCACTGCTAGGCGCTACTTGCTACCCCTTGCAGTAAGTGTTGGCCTTGTCGTGACACCAACCCGTCACGACAATCCAATACGACTGTCACGCATCATGAATAATCATGTTAGGCTCTTGCAGCCGCTTGAACCCCTGTCGTGCATTGCAATCCCACCTTGCCGACCGTTTTCCGGCAAGCTATGTATGTTCACTTAGAAACCGCAGTTTTATCTTCTATTGTTCCTAGAACAAATTGTAACTCATTCAACTATCAAACTCTTGTCCAGAACAACCTCGGGTAATCAACCCTCTGCGTCTTCCAAGTCTCTACCGCTACCGGCCCACGGAAACCTCTGTTGCAAGCTCCAATCCCCGGTATCCCGACTTAGGTATACAGAGACCCCACACCTTTGCAGTGGTAACATACCTATCCTTAGGAGCACGCATACAGCCGTGACACTGTATGTTACAGCCCAGGGGAAACCAATTAGGCTGAAGGGACAGAGGACTAACCCTGAACCTGAACCTGAACCTAATCCTTCTTGTAAAAAATAATCTCAAATGATTAAGATAATTCTATATTTGAACTTGGTTACATAACTAGATTAAATTAAATTAAAATCAATGAAAATCAATTGAATTCATAATTCTTCTTATTTTCATTCGGGACGTGCTCCAGTCCGCGCCCTTAATGATAAAAAAATTCTATACTTGAACTTGGTTACTTGGCTCCAGCCTTAAGGCTGCTCGCCGTCTTCGGTAAGTATAAAAACAATTCAAATAAAAGCATTATTTAATTGTTTTATTACCGGTATCAAAATATATTTGATCCAACCTCTTCATATTTGAACTTGAACTTGGCTGCACCGCAATTTAGCTGCTCGCCGCTCTTCAAATATTCACTGATAAACGAGGCCAACCTCTGACAACCTTCCACTTCTGGATTGCACATCAAATACCGTAATGCCGAGGAATTAATTTGTTCTCGTGCTACCGGTATACCCACGAATTTTAGAGACTTGTCCTGGTTGTTAGCCCAGCCCCTCCCATGTACTAGGTTACATGGCTCCAGCTAGCAACTTGACTGATCGCCGATTCGCCGTCTTCCCTAGGTACCAGATCGTAAGTTTTCTGTATTGTTACATTATTTGGATTTGAATTGTTACATTATTTTCAACCAACTGTAGGCTGCTCACTGTCTTCCATCAGTTTAGTGAAAGTTAGTTGATTTTACTAGGCCGACGGGCCGAGCCATCAAGTAAGATATGTACTGCCTGTACTCCAAGGCGTTTCCCCCCTTTTCTATGCTCTGCGTTTTCCTTTCAAATTTTGATTTAGACAAATCATACGAATGCTTTTTATTTCCTCTTTCGCAATATGCATGTATGTATGTTTCAATCCAGGGGTAGGCCAAACAGCCCAATAGGCTATCGGGACTGGCCCAACCGTACAGGAAGGGCTTGAAAAGAAAACACACCGATGAACTGAACCCAAAACAATCGTTTAACCGACGGGGGACAATATGCAATCGAATCAAATTTTCGACGAGCCATTACCCAGGGAAATTTACCCACAGGGGCCTTGGACCAAATATTGATTTCCCCCCGTTAAAATTAAAAGTTATACAGCTTATGTAAAGGTCTTGGTCTCCTGATCTCCTCACAATACCGGTGTGCAATAAAATGTACTTTCCAACAATGATGACATACATAGTTTGTTTAAATTGGCTTTGAAGTTGGCTCGGAGCAAATTTTACCTTCCTTCATGTATGTATACCGATACATCCAGAATGCCTTCCATCACAACCCGGTTTCATCGAAGGCTTTAGTTTTCCTAGCTTCTCGAAGAGACGATGGGGCAGAGACACGGTAGCCAATGATACAGTTGTTACACAGTATTGAGATAAAGGCATAGAAGAGCATGCCAGAAGAAATAGCGATAGGAGCCGGCGGTCTCAGGGCCCTAGCTGGCAGATGGCATCAGCCTGCTAGCTGGCTACTGGCCCAGAGTCGTAGACCTGGCCGGGTGTAACTGTGCCGGAGGTAGGTATGGTACGACCAAAAAGGCGTACCATAACAAAGGCTTGGTTACTAAATGACCTTTTCTGGTACGTACAAAACACATTTATTTGGCGATTCTCTGATTTCAGGAAAAAGCTAGTGTCCAATTTGAGTCCAATATTAGTCTTATACTACGTTAATTTTACTTCAAGATAAGTTTTTCAAACACTATATCAGTTGCCCGGGGCCTGTTGTGTGACACATGTACTGAACCTCCCGGGTCGGATCAACCAGGAGGCCCAGGACTCCAGGTCCGATTCTGGGAGCCCGAAATACCTGGCGAGCCCGAATAAATCATCCAGCAGCACATCGCAGGACCCTGCCAGGCTGGCACAGCTCTACGCTCGCCTTTTTCATAACCTCCTGCATTTGCTTCAATCCATTTGCTTCCAATCCATCTGAGATCGCGCCCACAAGTAATTCGACTTGGTACCCTTCCTTTAACTTCATCACGACCAGATTCGTTAATGCCATTCTCAGCACCTCGACTGGATATATTAGTGCTGTGCGCGGGACTCAAATATGAGCCTCGCTGATGCTAATTCAGTTCGAATTTGAGGGCAATTGCTCGCGGCAAAGCTTGACAAGGTCGGTAAATCGCACAATCAACGACGCAACATCATGGTCACGTACCCACAGCGTGCCGCAGCCCTAATTTGCAGACCACCATCCATGCAATCGATCTCAAGTCCGACGAGCATTTCGTCCAAGATTATCTAGCAAATCCGTTCAATCCCATTGCCAGATCTCACCCCTCGCAGTCCCATGCATGTCATCTACTTATCTTGGCGCTCATGGGGATCTAAGATCTGAAGTGTTTAAAATAAAACCCAAGTTTGGCCTGAGCAAACTGTAACTAGGCCCTGTCAGACACAATAATTGCTACACTACACTCCTCAGTCTCATCATGTCATTACAGGTCATATGTATGTAACGTACAAACATTTGAATAGGCAGATGAGTACAGTGAGCAGTAATAACGCAGCCAAACCAAGCCAAAAGACAAGCAAACACAAAAATGACGCAAGCCAAATCAAGCCAAAACAAGCCATAACACCAAGCCAAATGACGCAAGCTAAAACCAAGCCAACCCCAAACCAAGCCTAAACCAAGCTAAATGACACAGTGAGCAGTATAACGTGAGCCAAAAACCAAGCCAAAAAGCAAAAACAAAATGAACGCAAGCCAAATCAAGCCAAAACCAAGCCAACCCCAAACCAAGCCAAACCAAAACCAAGCCAAAACCAAGCCAAATGACGCAATCCAAAACAAAGCCAAAACAAAAATGAGTAACGTTCATACATTTAAATGATCAAACAACAGAAAGACAGGAAAAGGCAACAATAACAGACAGGATGCAAATGGAAACGTCCATGCAGGACCCAAGATATCATATGATGCTGATGATAGCTGGAATGCTATCATATGCTGTCACATAAATTGCATCGAATGGCGTTGTATATAAATGGTAACATGAGCCTAGTCCGACTGCCGGCATTATATGATAACATATGATGACATGATATCATATTATATCATATCCCCGTTCCCTTTTGATAACGCAAGGCTGATCCCAGAGGGTAGGAACAGGGAGGGGGTGGGGCCTGGGGGTGGGGTGATAACATATGATGACATGACATGATATCATATGATATCGTATGATATCATATTGCCGTTCCCTACCTTCATGGGTACCCATGGAATGCAGCGTTATTGAAAATGAAATTGAAATTGTTACATCCGAGTAATGTGCCGCTCTCAGGACGTGAAGTTAAGGACACCACTGCATAAGCCGGGACTAGCAGTAGTCATGAATGCAGCGTTACTATACAAGAGACAATCCCCTAGTTTATTTAGGGATGGTTTTTGGTGGAGCCCCCCCTTCTGGGGGTGGGAGCCCCAGGGTCACCCTGTTGCTGCTTGGGCTTGTTCACTTTTTACAATTCAAACATGATTCCGTATATAGACCCCTCTGTTCATTTAGGGATGGTTTTGGCGGAGCTTTCCCTTCTGGGGGGCGGGAGCCCCCAAGGCCACCCCATTGTCCGTCTGTTTGTTTGTTTGTTTGTTTGTTTGTTTGTTTGTTTGTTTGTTTGTTTGTTTGTTTGTTTGTTTGTTTGTTTGTTTGTTTGTTTGTTTGTTTGTGCGACCGACACGCGTGCAACCGAGCCGAAGCTTGACACGTCAGCCAACGGCCTCGTAACTAACTCGCTCCAGTATGCACGATTCCGTTGCCAGCAAAGGTACTGATAACGCCTCGTGGGGCGTGGTGTTAAGGGAACCCGTCGTACGCGGGTAGAGAGCGGTCTTCTAGCTCTCTCCGCAAATTTTCCGCGTCGCTTGCAACGCTGCCCAGGACTTATTCAATTTCACAATACAAACATGATAACATATATAGACCCCTTTGTTTAAGTAGAGATGCTTTCCACAAGACGATGAACAGCTTGAGGGATCTTACTCACCGCCAATGTTCCGCGTCGCTTGCGACGCTGCCTATGATTTGTTCACTTGCACAATACAAACATGATAACATGCATATACCCCTTTGTTTATGTAGGGATCCTTTTCAATTTACAATACAAACATAATCTAATAAATATACCTTTTTGTTTATGTAGGGATGGTTTTCAGAGGACGATGAGCAGCTTGAGGGATCTCACTCACCGCAAATTATCCGCGTCGCTTGCGACGCTGCCTAGGATTTCACAATACAAACATGATAACATATATATACCCCTTTGTTTATGTAGGGATGCTTTCCAGAGGACGGCGAGCAGCTTGAGGGATCTCACTCACAGCCAATGTTCCGAGTTGCTTGTGACGCTGCCTGGGACTTATTCAATTCACAATACAAACATGATACCATATATATACCCCTTTGTTTATGTAGGGATGCCTTTCAGAGGACGATGAGCAGCTTGTGGGATCTCACTCACCGCCAATGTTCCGCGTTGCTTGTGACACTGCCTAGGACTTATTCACTTTCACAATAAAAACATGACCACATACAAAGACCCCTTTGTTTATGTAGGGATGCTTTTTACTTTCAAAATTAAAACTTTAGACCATATATTGACCCCTTTGTTTATGTAGGAATGTTTTTCAGAGGACGAGGAGCAGCTTGAGGGATCTCACTCACCGCCAATGTTGGGCGTTGCTTGTGACACTGCCTAGGACTTATTCACTTTCACAATAAACTATGATCACATATGAAGACCCTTAGTGATGTAGGGAGGCTTTCACTTCCAAAAATTAAAACTTGATCACGTATAAAGACCCCTTTGTTTATGTAGGGATGCTTTTCACTTCCAGAATTAAAACATGATCACATAAAAACATGATCACATAAAAACATGATCACATAAAAACATGATCACATAAAAACATGATCACATTAAAACATGATCACATAAAAACATGATCACATATAAACATTATCACATAAAAACATTATCACATTAAAACATGATCACATAAAAACATTATCACATTAAAAGATGATCACATAAAAACATGATCACATTAAAAAATGATCACGTAAAGACCCCTTTGTTCTATGTAGGGATGTTTTTAGAGAACAATGTTCAGCTGTAAAGCTTTAAAGCTACACAAAGCTATACAGAGCTATACAAAGCTATACACAGCTACACAAAGCTATACAAAGCTATGCAAAGCTATACAAAGCTATACAAAGCTATATAAAGCTATACAAAGCTATACAAAGCTATACAAAGCTATACAAAGCTATACGAAGCTATACAAAGCTATACAAAGCTATACAAATAATAAACATACGCTGTCCCTGGAGGAGGCCTAACACTATCAAGCAAGAAAAAACCCACTTTCAGATTTGAAAAAAAACTGGTTTATGTAGGGATGGTTTTCAGAGGACGACGAGCAGCTTGAGGGATCTCACTCACGCCAGCTGTCACAAGCTGTTGCCAATTCCCGATTGGCATCTGATGTTTTCGTTGGCACGAGGAATGAGACGGGTGGGTGAATGGGGGAGTGCTTAATGTTTTTTTGCCGATTCCTGAATGGAATCTGGTGTTTGTGGCAAGAGGAATGGGAGCGGTGGGTGAATGGCGGAGTGCAGAATGGTCGTTTGCCATTTGCTAATTGGAATCTGATGTTTTCGTTGGCATAAGGAATCGGAGCGGTGGGTGAATGGAATAGTGCAGAAAATGGTCGTACTTGCCAATTCCCAACAGGAATCTGATGTTTGTTGCATGAGGAATGCGACGGGAATCGGTATGAAGGCGGTGGGTGAAGGGAATAGTGCAGAATGGTCGTTTGCCAATTCCCAACAGGAATCTGATGTTTGTGGCATGAGGAATGAGACGGGAATCGGTATGAAGGCGGTGGGTGAAGGGAATAGTGCAGAATGGTCGTTTGCCAATTCCCAACAGGAATCTGATGTTTGTGGCATGAGGAATGAGACGGGAATCGGTATGAAAGGCGGTGGGTGAAAGGGAAATAGTGCAAGAATGGTCGTTTGCCAATTGTTTGAATGGAATCTGGTGTTTTGTTAGCATGAGGAATGGGAAGGCATGGGAATGGGAGCATGAGGAATGGGATGCATGAGGAATGGGAGGCATGAGGAATGGGAGCGGCGGGTGAATGGGGGAGTGTAGAATGGTCATTTGACATTTTCTAATTGGAATATAATATTTTCATTGGCACGAGGAATGAGATGGGTGGGTGTATGGGGGAGTGCAGAGTGGTCGTTTGACATTTGCTGTTTGGAATCTGATGTTTGTGGCATGAAGAATGAGACGGGTGGGTGAATGAGGGAGTGCATGATGGGGCGGTATCTAGGTGGGGCGAATTCCTCGACTGAATCTGATATTTGTGGCATGAGGGCTGAGGCGGGTGGGTAAATGGGATGGTGCAGAATTGCTCTGTTGCGAATTCTTTACTGGATCTGATGTTTGTGGCATGAAGAATGAGACGGGTGAGTGAATGGGGGAGTGCAGAATTGTGCGAGGGTGTTGGGAGTGCGAGGGTGTGAGAGATGTGAATAGAGGACTGAGGAATGGGTCGGTGCCTAGGTGGGATGATGTTGAGGGTGTGAGGAGTGTGGGGGTGTGAGGGGAGCGGATGGGGGAGTGAATGGGGGAGTGAAGAATGGGTTTCTGCCTGGGTAGGATGAAGGTAAGGGTGTGAGGGGTGCGAGAGTGCGAGGGTGTGAGGGTGTGAGGGATGTGTATAGGGGACTGAGGAATGGGTCGGTGCCTAGGTGGGATGATGTTGAGGGTGTGAGGAGTGTGGGGGTGTGAGGGGAGTGAATGGGGGAGTGAATGGGGGAGTGAAGAATGGGTTTCTGCCTGGGTAGGATGAGGGTAAGGGTGTGAGGGGTGCGAGAGTGCGAGGGTGTGAGGGTGTGAGGGATGTGTATAGGGGACTGAGGAATGGGTCGGTGCCTAGGTGGGATGATGTTGAGGGTGTGAGGAGTGTGGGGGTGTGAGGGGAGTGAATGGGGGAGTGAATGGGGGGAGTGAAGAATGGGTTTCTGCTGGTAGGATGAGGGTAAGGGTGTGAGGGTGCGAGAGTGCGAGGGTGTGAGGGTGTGAGGGATGTGTAATAGGGGACTGAGGAATGGTCGGTGCCTAGGTGGGATGATGTTGAGGGTGTGAGGAGTGTGGGGGTGTGAGGGAGTGAATGAGGGAGTGAATGGGGGGAGTGAAGAATGGGTTTTCTGCCTGGGTAGATGAGGGTAGGGTGTGAGGGGTGCGAGAGTGCGAGGGTGTGAGGGTGTGAGGGATGTGTATAGGGGACTGAATAATGGGTCGGTGCCTAGGTGGGATGATGTTTGAGGTGTGAGGAGTGTGAGGGTGTGAGGGGTGTGAGGGGAGTGAATGGGGGAGTGAAGAATGGGTTTCTGCTGGGTAGGATAAGGGTAAGGGTGCGAGGGTGACCTCCCCCCCCCCAACACACACCCAACACACACCCACCCACCCACCCACCCCACCCTTCCCCACCCCCACCCCCACCCCCTCCCGCACCTCCCCCCGCCACCCGCACCCACCCCCCCTACCCCCCCCCCCCCCCCACCCCCCGCCACCCACACCCACCCACAACTACCCCCCGCCACCCCCACCCCCCACACACCTCCCCCCACCACCCACAACCCACCCACACCTCCCCCCGCCACTCACACCCACCCACACCTCCCCCCCAGCCACCCACACACCCCCAACACTCCCCCCATGGGCCCCACCACCCACACCCACCCACACTCCCCCCCGCCAACACAACCCACCCAGACCTCCCCCCGCCACCACCCACCCACACCTCCCCCCCGCCAACCACACCCATACCCACACACCTCCCCCCCCTGCCACCCACACCCATCCACACCTCCCCCCCGCCAACCGACACCCACCCACACCTCCCCCCCGCCAACCACACCATCCACACCTCCCCCCTGCCACCACACCCACCCACACCTCCCCCCCGTCACCCACACCCACCCACATCTCCCCCCGCCACCCACACACGCCCCACACCTCCCCCCCGCCACCAACACCCACCCACACCTCGCCCCCGCCAAGCACACCCATCCACACCCCCTTCCTGCCACCCACACCCATCCACACCTCCCCCCGCCAACCACACCCACCCACACCTCCCCCCCGCCAACCCACACCCATCCACACCTCCCCCCCTGCCACCCACACCCACCCACACCTCCCCCCCGCCAACCACACCCACCCACACCTCCCCCCGCCACCCACACACCCCCACACTCCCCCCCGCCACCCACACCCACCCACACCTCCCCCCCGCCAACCACACCCACCCAGACCTCCCCCCCGCCAACCACACCACCCACACCTCCCCCCCGCCACCCACACACCCCCACACCTCCCCCCGCCACCCACACCCACCCACACCTCCCCCCCGCCAACCACACCCACCAAGACCTCCCCCCGCCAACCACACCCACCCACACTCCCCCCGCCAACTACAACCCATCCACACCTCCCCCCCTGCCACCCACACCCATTCCGCACCTCCCCCCTGCCACCCACCCACCCACACCTCCCCCCCGTCACCCCACACCCACCCACACTCCCCCCCCGCCACCCACACACCCCACACCTCCCCTCCGCCACCGCACACCCACACACCTCCCCCCGCCAAGCACACCCACCAGACCTCCCCCCCGCCAACCACACCCACCCCACACCTCCCCCCCGCCAACCACACCCATCCACACCTCCCCCTGCACCCACACCATCCACACCTCCCCCGCCACCAACACCACACCACACTCCCCCCCGCCAAGCACACCCATCCACACCCCCTTCCCTGCCACCCACACCCATCCACACCTCCCCCCCGCCAACCACACCCACCCACACCTCCTCCCCGCCAACCACACCCATCCACACCTCCCCCCCTGCCACCCACACCCACCCACAACCTCCCCCCGCCAACCAACCACCCCACCTCCCCCCCGCACCCCACACCCCCCACCTCCCCCGCCACCCACACCCACCCACCCTCCCCCCGCCACCACACATCCCCCACCCAGACCTCCCCCCCCCCGCACCCCACCAGAACTCCCCGCCACACCCACCCACACCTCCCCCCGCCACCCACACACCCACACCTCCCCCCGCCACCGCACAACACCCACACCCCCCCCCCCCGCCAACCACACCCACCAAAGACCTCCCCCCGCCAACCACACCCACCCCACACCTCCCCCCCCGCCAACTACACCCATCCACACCTCCCCCCCTGCCACCCCACACCCATCCGCACCTCCCCCCCTGCCACCCACACCCACCCACACCTTCCCCCCCGTCACCCACACCCACCCACACCTCCCCCCCCGCCACCCACACACCCCCACACCTCCCCTCCGCCACCACACCCGACCCCACACCTCCCCGCCAAGCACCACCACCCAGACCTCCCCCCGCCAACCACACCCACCCACACTCCCCCCCGCCAACCACACCATCAACACCTCCCCCTGCCACCCACACCCATCCACACCTCCCCCCCGCCAACCACACCCATCCACACCTCCCCCCCTGCCACCACACCCATTCACACCTCCCCCCGCCAACCACACCCACCCACACCTCCCCCCGCCAACCACACCCTTCCACACCTCCCCCCCGCACCCACACCCACCCACACCTCCCCCCGTCACCCACACCCACCCACAAACTCCCCCCTGCCACCCACACCCACCCACAACTCCCCCCGCCACCCACACCCACCCACACCTCCCCCCGTCACCCCACACCCACCACATCTCCCCCCGCCACCCCCCCAATCCCCCCCCCACCCCCACCCCACTTCCCCCGCCACCCACCCCCACCCCACCCCCACCTCCCCCCCGCCACCCATCCCCACCCCCCCCGCCACCCAACTCACTCCCCCCCACCCCACCCCACTTCCCCCCGCCGCGCCCCTCCCACCCCCTCCACCCCCTCCACCCACCCCCCCTCCACCCCTCCACCCAACCACACCTCCCCTCCGACCACCGCCACCACACCTCCCCCCGCCACACCCCCGCCACCCACACCTCCCTGCCACCCCCCGCCACCCACACCTCCCCCCCGCACCCCCCGCCACCCACACCTCCCCTTCGCCACCCACACCTCTCCCTGCCACCCACCGCCACCCACACCCCCTTCGCCACCCACACCTCCCCCTCGCCACCCCCGTCACCCCCACCTCCCCCCGCCACCCCCACCTCCCCTTCGCCACCCACACTCCCCCCTGCCACCCCGCCACCCACACCTCGCCTTCGCCACCCACACCTCCCCCCCCCCCCACTACCCCCGCCACACCTCCCCCCCCCCCACTACCCCTCACCCACCCCCCGCCTCCCCGCCACCCATTGCCACCACAGGAGGCGAGCACTGGATTCGTGAGGCAGTGGAACATGGTGAGCTGTGCAGAATTTTTGAATTCGAATTTGATTTTTTGAATTTGAATTTGAATTTACATTTTTGAATTTGAATTTGAATTTGTTCCTGGTTCTTCAGCCAACTCTGGGCTGCTCACCTTGCCAATTCCTAGTTCCCCAGTGTGATACCCACGGAAACCAGGGAGCGCACTAAGTGAAATAGACAGTTTAAAGACTTGGCCAGGTCATCAACATCCATCACGGAAAACCAGGGAGCACACTAATCAAATTAGACGATTCAAAGACTTGGCCAGGTCATCAACATCCAGGTCATCAACATCCATCACGGAAAACCAGGGAGCGCACTAATCGATTTAGACAATTCAAAGACTTAGCCAGGTCATCAACATCCATCACGGAAACCAGGGAGAGCACTAAGTGAATTAGTCAGTTCAAAGACTTAGCCAGGTCATCAACATCCATCACGGGAAACCAGGGAGAGCACTAAGTGAATTAGACAGTTCAAAGACCTAGCCAGGTCATCAACATCCATCACGGGAAACCAGGGAGAGCATTAAGCAAATTAGACGATTCAAAGACTTAGCCAGGTCATCAACATCCAGGTCATCAACATCCATCACGGAAAACCAGGGAGCGCACTAAGTAAATTCGACAATTCAAAGACTTGGCCAGGTCTGATCTGCGCATAGCATGTGTATTGCCACTCATGTGTACTGCTCCTGTAATGTGTAGTGCTCCTCTCACGTGTATTGCTCCTCTCACATGTAGTGCTCCTCAAACGTGTATTGCTCCTAATATGTTTATAGCTCCCCTCATATGTATTGCTCATTTAGTGTGGGGTTCTCCTCTCACGTGTATTGCTCCTCATATGTGTATTGCTCCTCTAATGTGTAGTGCTCCTTATATGTTTATAGCTCCCCTCATATGTATTGCTCCTCTAGTGTGTGGTGCTCCTCTCACGTGTATTGCTCCTCTAGTGTGTGGTGCTCCTCTCACGTGTATTGCTCCTCTAACATGTAGTGCTCCTCTAACGTGTATTGCTCCTCTAGTGTGTGGTGCTCCTCACGTGTATTGCTCCTCTACCATGTAGTGCTCCTCTCACGTGTATTGCTCCTCTAGTGTGTGGTGCTCCTCTCACGTGTATTGCTCCTCTTACATGTATTGCTCCTGTAGTGTGTGGTGCTCCTCTCACGTGCATTGCTCCTCATATGTGTATTACTCCTCTCGTGTGTATTGCCAAGACTCACCAGGATCAGACCCAGTGCAGCGGATGCAACGCAGCTGTCTTGGCACCAAAGCTTTCTTGTTTCTCTACCCCACACCTACCCAACTCCTACCTTACCCACCCATTGCCACGATCCCATCCCAACCCAACCCACCCCAACCCAGGATCCCACAAAGCCATTGCCAGTATCAGACCCAGTGCTGCAGATGCGACGCAGGTGTCGTGGCACCAAGGCTTCCTTGTTTCTCTTCCCCACACCTACCCAACTCATACCCCACCCACTCATTGCCACGATCCCCCCACCCCAACCATTATCACAATCTCTTCCACCCCCACCCGTTGCCAGGATCAGACCCGGTGCAGCAGATGCGACGCAGGTGTCGTGGCACCAAGGCTTTCTTGTTTCTCTACCCCACACCTACCCAACTCCTATCCCACCCACCCATTGCCACGATCCCATCCCACCCCACCCCACCCCACCCCACGATCCCACAATATCCATTGCCAGGATCAGACCCGGTGCAGCAGATGCGACGCAGGTGTCGTGGCACCAAGGCTTCCTTGTTTCTCTTCCCCACACCTACCCAACTCATACCCCACCCACTCATTGCCACGATCCCCCCCCACCCCAACCATTATCACAATCTCTCTCCACCCCACCCGTTGCCAGGATCAGACCCGGTGCAGCAGATGCGACGCAGGTGTCGTGGCACCAAGGCTTTCTTGTTTCTCTACCCCACACCTACCCAACTCCTATCCCACCCACCCATTGCCACAATCCCACCCAACCCCACCCCACCCACCCATCTGCCAGGATCAGACCCAGTGCAACAGATGCGACGCAGGTGTCGTGGCACCAAGGGAGACTGGTGTTCCCGCTATGTTCAGCTATCCCCGGAGCCTTTCAAAGTGGCGCCACAAGGGAGTAAGGCATGCAAGAACAGCTGCAACAAGCAGGGCAACTGTAACTATGATACGGGCCTGTGTGATTGCCCTGCTGGTAGGTCTGTGTGGGATAGGTGTGTGCCCCTTGGAGCCTTTTAAAGTGGCGCCCCAAAGGAGTAAGGCAACTTTAACTATGATACGGCCTGTGTGATTGCCCTGCTGGTAGGTCTGTGTGGGATAGGTGTGTGCCCCTTGGAGCCCTTTAAGGGCGCCCCAAAGGAGTAAGGCAACTGTAACTATGATACGGCCTGTGTGATTGCCCTGCTGGTGGGTCTGTGTGGGGTAGGTGTGGGGTAAGTGTGGGGTACAGCATGCAAGCACAACTGCAGAGAGCAAGGAAACTGTAACTATGATACAGGCCTGTGTGATCGCCCTGCTGGTAGGTGGAGGTTAGGGTTTAGGGTTAGGGTTTAGTACGTCAATTTTTCCAGACTGAGCCTGAATCTCCCCCCCCCACCCCCCCACCCACCCACCCACCCACACACAGGTTGGAAGGGAGATGACTGCATGACCAAGCAGCTTCGGCATGTACCAACACACGCCCGCATATCAGCGATCTTCCAGACTGAGCCTAAATCTCCCCCCCCCCCCCCCCCACACACACACACAGGTTGGAAGGGAGATGACTGCATGACCAAGCAGCTTCGGCCATGTACCAACACACGCCGCATATCAGCGATCTTCCAGACTGAGCCTAAATCTCCCCCCCCCCCCCACCCACACACACACACAGGTTGGAAGGGAGATGACTGCATGACCAAGCAGTTTCGGCCATGTACTAACACACGCCGCATATCAGCGATCTTCCAGACTGAGCCTGAATCTCCCCCCCCTCGCCCCCCCCCCCCTCCCCCCCCCACACACACAGGTTGGAAGGGAGATGACTGCATGACCAAGCAGTTTCGGCCATGTACGAACGACGCCGCATATCAGCGATCTTCCCAGACTGAGCCTGAATCTCCCCCCCCCCCCCCCCCCCCCCCCCCCCCCACACACACACACAGGTTGGAAGGGAGATGACTGCATGACCAGGCAGTTTCGGCCATGTACCAACACACGCCGCATATCAGCGATCTTCCAGACTGAGCCTAAATCTCCCCCCCCCCACACACACACACACACAGGTTGGAAGGGAGATGACTGCATGACCAAGCAGTTTCGGCCATGTACCAACACACGCATATCAGCGATCTTCTAGATTGAGCCTGAATCTCCCCCCCCCTCCCCCCCCACACACACACAGGTTGGAAGGGAGATGACTGCATGACCAGGCAGCTTCGGCCATGTACCAACACACGCCGCATATCAGCGATCTTCCAGACTGAGCCTGAATCTCCCCCCCCCCCCCCCCCCCCCACACACACAACACACACACAGGTTGGAAGGGAGATGACTGCATGACCAGGCAGTTTGTCGGCCATGTACCAACACACGCCGCATATCAGCGATCTCCAGACTGAGCCTAAAATCTCCCCCCTCGCCCCCCCCCACACACACACAGGTTGGAAGGGAGATGACTGCATGACCAAGCAGTTTCGGGTAACCACACATCGCCGGCATATCAGATCTTCTAGATTGACTGAATCTCCCGCCCCTCCCCCCCCCACACACAGGTTGGAAGGGAGATGACTGCATTTCGGCCATGTACCAACACACGCCGCATATCAGCGATCTTCCAGACTGAGCCTGAATCTCCTCCCCCTCCCCCCCCCCCCTGCACACACACAGCAGGTTGGAAGGAAGATGACTGCATGACCAGGCAGCCTCGGCCATGTACCAACACACGCCGCATATAGCATGACCAAGCCCACCAACACCGCCGCATATCAGCGATCTTCCAGACTGAGCCTGAATCTCCCCCCCCCCCCCCCCCCCCCCACACACACACACACAGGTTGGAAGGGAGATGACTGCATGACCAGACAGCTTCGGCCATGTATCAACACACGCCGCATATCAGCGATCTTCCAGACTGAGCCTGAATCTCCCCCACCCCACCCCTACCCCCCCCCCACACACACACACACAGGTTGGAAGGGAGATGACTGCATGACCAGGCAGCTTCGGCCATGTACCACAACACGCCGGCACATCAGCGATCTTCCAGACTGAGCCTGAATCTCCCCCCCCCCCCCTCCCCCCCCCCCCCACACACACAGGTTGGAAGGGAGATGACTGCATGACCAGGCAGCTTCGGCCATGTACCAACACACGCCGCATATCAGCGATCTTCCAGACTGAGCCTAAATCACACATCGACGAGGTTGGGAGGGACAAGAATTGGCAAGCTCCTGGGTGGTCGGCTTCCAGATGCGCGGGAATCTGTGATGCTGACATCGCCATGTGTTGGTAGGTGTCCAGATGCGCTGATATACACATACACATACACATACGCATAACACATACACATTACACATACAGACATACACATACACATACACATACACATACACATACACATACACATACACATACACATACACATACACTTACACATACACATACACTTACACTTACACATACACATACACTTACACATACACATACACATACACATACACATACACATACACATACACATACACATACACATACACATACACGTACACATACACATACACAAACATTCACACACACACACAAGCAAGCTCCTGGGTGGTCGGCTTCCAGATGCGCGGGAATCTGTGATGCGGACATCGCCATGTCTTGGTAGGTTTCTAGATACGCTGATATCTGTGATGACGACATTCAAATGAATATTTTGCCGGTTATAATGAGCCACTTATACAATGTTTTTTTAGCTTTTCTTGCCAACTTGCTTGCATCGCCTTATGCTTGTAGGTTTCCAGATGCGCTGATATCTGTGATGTGGGCATTCTTTACGGGACATTCTTTAGGGGGGATTATTCTTTACGGGACATTATTCTTTATGGGACATTCTTTGCGGGACATTCTTTACGGGACATTATTCTTTACGGGACATTCTTTACGGGACATTATCCTTTACAGGACATTCTTTACGGGGGATTATTCTTTACGGAACATTATCCTTTATGGGACATTCTTTACAGGACATTATTCTTTACGGGACAGTATCCTTTCCGGGACATTATTCTCTACGGAACATTCTTTGCGGGACATTATTCTTTACGGGACACGCTTAACGGGGGAATATTCTTTACGGGACATTTTTCTTTACGGGACATTCTGTACGGGATATTATTCTTAACGGGACATTCTTTACGGGACAATATTCTTTATGGGACATTATGTTTTACGGGACATTCTTTACGGGACATTATTCTTTACGGAACATTATTCTTTACAGGACATTTTCTTTACGGGACATTCTTTACGGGACATTATTCTTTATGGGACATTATTCTTTACGGGGGATTATTCTTTACGGGACATTATCCTTAACGGGACATTCTTTACGGGACATTCTTTACGGGACATTATCCTTTACGGGACATTATTCTTTACGGTACATTCTTTACGGGACATTATTATTTACGGGACATTCTTTGCGGGGCATTATTATTTACGGGGCATTATTCTTTACAGGACATTCTTTACAGGATATTATTCTTTACGGGACATTTTTCTATACGGGACATTCTTTATGGGACATTATTCTTTACGGGACACTCTTTACGGGACATTATTCTTTATGGGACATTATTCTTTACGGGACATTCTTTACGGGACATTAAACTTACGGGACATTATTCTTTACGGGACATTCTTTACGGGACATTCTTTCTGGGACATTATTCTTTACGGGACATTCTCTACGGGACATTCTTTACGGGACATTATTCTTTATGGGACATCATGTTTAACGGGACATTCTTTACTGGACATTATTCTTTGCGGAACATTATATTTTACCGGACATTCTTTACGGGACATTATTCTTTACGGGACATTCTATACGGGGGATTATTCTTCACGGGACATTATCCTTTACGGGACATTCTTTACGGGACATTCTTTATGGGACGTTCTTTACGGGTCATTATCCTATACGGGACATTATTCTTTACGGGACATTCTCTACGGGACATTCTTTACGGGACATTATTCTTTATGGGACATCATATTTTACGGGACATTCTTTACGGGACATTATTCTTTACGGGACATTATTCTTTATGGGACATCATGTTTTACGGGACATTCTTTACGGGACATTATTTTTTACCGGACATTCTTTACGGGACATTTTACAGGACATTATTCTTTACGGGACATTCTTTATGGGACGTTCTTTACGGGTCATTATCCTGTACAAGGCATTATTCTTTACGGGACATTCTTTACGGGACATTATTCTTTACGGGACATTATCCTTTACGGGACATTCTTTACGGGACATTCTATACGGGACATTATTCTCTACGGGACATTCTTTACGGGACATTATTATTTACGGGATATTATTCTTAACGGGACATTCTTAACGGGACATTCTTCTTTACGGGACATTCTTCGTTACGGGACATTCTTTCCGGGACATTCTTATTTACGGGACATTCTTCGTTACAGGACATTCTTCTTTATGGGACATTCTTTACGGGAAACTCTTTACGGGACAGTATTCTTTACGGGACATAATTCTTTACGGGGCATTCTTTACGGGAAATTATTCTGTACGGGACATTATTCTTTACGGGACATTCTTTTAGGGACATTCTTTACGGGACATTATTCTTTAAGTGACATTCTTTACGGGACATTATTCTATACGGGACATTCCTTACGGGACATTATTCTTTACGGGACATCTTTACGGTATATTCTTTACGGGACATTCTTCTTTTTGGGGCATTCTTCTTTACGGGACATTCTTTTCAGGACATTCTATACGGGACATTATTCTATACGGGACATTATTCTATACGGGACATCTTTACGGTATATTCTTTACGGGACATTCTTTACGGGACATTATTCTATACGGGACATTATTCTTGACGGGACATCTTTACGGTATATTCTTTATGGGACATTCTTTACGGGACATTCTTCTTTACGGGACATTCTTCTTAATGGGACATTTTTTACGGGACATTATTCTTTACGGGACATTTTTCTTTACGGGACATTCTTTACAGGACATTCTTTACGGGACATTCGTTGTGGGACATTATTGTTTACGGGACATTTTTCTTTACAGGACATTCTTTTCGGGACATTATTCTGTACGGGACATTATTCTTTACGGGACATTCTTTATGGGACATTATTCTTTACGGGACAGTATTCTTTTCGGGACATTCATTATGGGACATTCCTTATGGGACATTCTTTACGGGACATTCTTTATAGGACATTCTTTACGGGACATTCTTAACAGGGCACCCTATAAGAGTGGATGGGTTATGAAAGTGTAGTTTGAGTGGTTGTGGGCCAACCTTTAGTGTACATGGCAAGTTGACCAGTTCATAAAAAACAGCACTGTTGTGAAGCTGCCATGGCTCATCATCAGAACCTTCGGGATCAATGTCGGAAGGGGCTGCTAGGTTGGCTTTGATCCTTACAAGGTTCTCGGCCCTCTCAATACCCAAAACAACAGGCAAGGTCCACCTTCTTCAATCTGCGCATCGATTAGAAGCTGGTGGGGCTTTCTCGAAAATGGCCAAGACGGCTGCAGGCGACTTCCGATCGCTCATATAACTTTGTAAGCCGGCTTCATTCAGAAGGCTATTTGCTGATTTCATTTGGAACAAATTTGGAGGAAAGCGAATAGCAAGTTTGAGGAACAATCGACGGCTCAAACTCCCCATATATATGTATATAGATATATTGGGACCGGGGGGGGGTCGACGAGGGATATCGATAGATCTATCGGCTTCGCGAAAAATATATATATATATATGTAGACCGATATATCTATATAGATATATCGGTCTTTGCCTCTCCCTTATCATATCATATCATATCATATCATATCATATCATATCATATCATATCATATCATATCATATCATATCATATCATATCATATCATATCATATCATACCATATCATATCATATCATTCCATATCATCAAATCATATCATATCATATCATTTCATTATATCATCCGCTGCATTGAAATGCATATCATCTCTCATATCATATCATATCATATCAATCGCTGGATTGAACTTTGTATCATCCTTCATCGTATCATATCATGTCATCCCTCATCATATCATATCATATCATATCATATCATATCATATCATATCATATCATATCATATCATATCATATCATATCATATCATATCATATCATGTCATTATATCATCCGCTGCATTGAAATGCATATCATCTCCCAGCATATCATCATACCAATCGCTGCATTGAATCGCAGGTGTGATGGCAAGAACAAGAATCTGAGTTGGATACCTCCCCCAGAAGGGTCGCCTCCCGGAACACCTCCCATTCAGAGGGGCAGGCCCCTCAGTGAGTTCTGCGGCAAGGTGAAGCATGTAAGTCCACTGTGTGTGTATCACTGTGTATGTGTATGTGCGTGTACGTGTGTGTCACTGTGTGTGTATGTGCGTCTAAGTTCATTGTGTGTGTATGTGTGTCTACGTTCATTGTGTGTGTATGTGTGTCACTGTATGTGTATGTGTGTCTACGTTCATTGTGTGTGTGTGTGTCACTGTGTGTGTATGTGTGTCTACGTTCATTGTGTGTGTATCTGTGTCTACGTTCATTGTGTGTGTATGTGTGTCACTGTGTGTGTATGTGTGTCTACGTTCATTGTGTGTGTATGTGTGTCACTGTGTGTGTATGTGTGTCTACGTTCATTGTGTGTGTATGTGTGTCACTGTATGTGTATGTGTGTCTACGTTCATTGTGTGTGTATGTGTGTCACTGTGTGTGTATGTGTGTCTACGTTCATTGTGTGTGTATCTGTGTCTACGTTCATTGTGTGTGTATGTGTGTCACTGTGTGTGTATGTGTGTCTACGTTCATTGTGTGTGTATGTGTGTCACTGTGTGTGTATCTGTGTCTACATTCATTGTGTGTGTATCCTTGTCTACGTTCATTGTGTGTGTATGTGTGTCACTGTGTGTGTATCTGTGTCTACGTTCATTGTGTGTGTATGTGTGTCACTGTGTGTGTATGTGTGTCTACGTTCATTGTGTGTGTATGTGTGTCACTGTGTGTGTATGTGTGTCTACGTTCATTGTGTGTGTATCTGTGTCTACGTTCATTGTGTGTGTATGTGTGTCACTGTGTGTGTATGTGTGTCTACGTTCATTGTGTGTGTATCTGTGTCTACGTTCATTGTGTGTGTATGTGTGTCACTGTGTGTGTATGTGTGTTACGTTCATGTGTGTGTGTATTGTGTGTCTACGTTCATTGTGTGTGTATGTGTGTCACTGGTGTGTGTATGTGTGTCTACGTTCATTGTGTGTGTATGTGTGTCACTGTATGTGTATGTGTGTCTACGTTCATCGTGTGTGTATGTGTGTCACTGTGTGTGTATGTGTGTCTACGTTCATTGTGTGTGTATCTGTGTCTACGTTCATTGTGTGTGTATGTGTGTCACTGTGTGTGTATGTGTGTCTACATTCATTGTGTGTGTATCCTTGTCTACGTTCATTGTGTGTGTATGTGTGTCACTGTGTGTGTATGTGTGTCTACGTTCATTGTGTGTGTATGTGTGTCACTCTGTGTGTATGTGTGTCTACGTTCATTGTGTGTGTATGTGTGTCACTGGTGTGTGTATGTGTGTCTACGTTCATTGTGTGTGTATGTGTGTCACTGTGTGTGTATGTGTGTCTACGTTCATTGTGTGTGTATCTGTGTCTACGTTCATTGTGTGTGTATGTGTTTCACTGTGTGTGTATGTGTGTCTACGTTCATTGTGTGTGTATCTGTGTCTACGTTCATTGTGTGTGTATGTGTGTCACTGTGTGTGTATGTGTGTCTACGTTCATTGTGTGTGTATGTGTGTCACTGTGTGTGTATGTGTGTCTACATTCATTGTGTGTGTATCCTTGTCTACGTTCATTGTGTGTGTATGTGTGTCACTGTGTGTGTATGTGTGTCTACGTTCATTGTGTGTGTATGTGTGTCACTGTGTGTGTATGTGTGTCTACGTTCATTGTGTGTGTATGTGTATCACTGTGTGTGCATGTGTGTCTACGTTCATTGTGTGTGTATGTGTGTCACTGTGTGTGTATGTGTGTCTACGTTCATTGTGTGTGTATGTATGTCACTGTGTGTGTATGTGTGTCTACGTTCATTGTGTGTGTATGTGTGTCACTGTGTGTGTATGTGTGTCTACGTTCATTTTGCGTGTATGTGTGTCACTGTGTGTGTATGTGTGTCTACGTTCATTGTGTGTGTATCTGTGTCTACGTTCATTGTGTGTGTATGTGTGTCACTGTGTGTGTATGTGTGTCTAAGTTCATTGTGTGTGTATCTGTGTCTACGTTCATTGTGTGTGTATGTGTGTCACTGTGTGTGTTTGTGTGTCTACGTTCATTGTGTGTGTATGTGTGTCACTGTGTGTGTATGTGTGTCTACGTTCATTGTGTGTGTATGTGTGTCACTGTGTGTGTGTGTGTGTCATTGTGTGTGTATGTGTGTCTACATTCATTGTGTGTGTATCTGTGTCTACGTTCATTGTGTGTGTATGTGTGTCACTGTGTGTGTATGTGTGTCTACGTTCATATTGTGTGTATCTGTGTCTACGTTCATTGTGTGTGTATGCGTGTCTACGTTCACTGTGTGTGTATGTGTGTCTACGTTCATTGTGTGTGTATGTGTGTCTACGTTCATTGTGTGTGTATCTCTGTCTACGTTCATTGTGTGTGTATGTGTTGTCCTACGTTCAGCGTTTGTGTGTGTATGTGTGTCTACGTGCACTGTGTGTGTATGTGTGTCTACGTTCATTGTGTGTGTATGTGTGTCTACGTTCATTGTGTGTGTATGTGTGTCTACGTTCATTGTGTGTGTATGTGTGTGTTACTGAGTGTGTGTCAGCACCCTTATGCAACACCGGCAGCCTCGCACGACAAGCTGTGTGAGTTATGCGGCAAGGCTAAACACAACAAGTCCCTCTGTGTGTGTTTTAACAGTATAGCTGGGAAATGTAGCCAAATAGGCTAACTAGACTTGCCCAACCTCAAAATTGGGAAGGGCTGTATATAAAGCAGCATGTCGCGTGGGGCACTGATATAAGCATATGCCAGCCCCTTTCAGTGATATACAATGGGCTAGTGGTAGACCAGATGGCTTGAGGATGAAGAGTGGGGGGTTCGACTCCCCCTTCGTTCGCTCTTGGCGTTTGCAGCAGTCGTTGTCACCGCTGGGTAGTAGCTTGTCCAGTTGAGGTAGGAGACCGCTCCCCACCCGCGTACGATGGGCTCCCTTATCACCACGCCCCACCAGGCGTTTTCATTACCTTTTTTAAAGCATATGCCACATCACCTCCTCCTGTACACAATACCGGTACGTGATGTGGCTCAATGAACATCACACTTCATGCAGGATCACAATACTCAGCCGGTCGCGTGGCGCGCACTGATAGTAGTGATTATGCCACATCACCTCATCCAGTACACATATATATATGCCACATCACCTCATCTAGTACACATATATATGCCACATCACCTCATCCAGTACACAATACGTGATGTGCCGTTCCCTAACGGGCTGCCCCCCTCAACCTCACGCCTCGTAATAGGGCGTACTATTTATTTAATTATTGGCGGTCCCTAAGTATATGATCTCTCACTGTCTTTGTTCTCTCGCAAGATCACTATAGGCAGGCGGTCGCATGGGGCAATGATTGAGTGATTTAAGGATATGCCCCCTCACTGTCCTCGTGATTAAAGTGTATGCCCCCTCACGCCATCATGTCCACAGCGAGGAACACCTAATACCCCTAAAACCCTAACCCTAAACCCTAACCCCAAACCCTAACCCTAAACCCTGGTGATATGCCTTAATGAACATCACCAAAATGATTGAGTGATGTAAGGATATTCCCCCTCACTGTCCTCATGATTAAAATACGTGATATGCCTCAATGAACATCACAATTAATACAGAATCATAATGGGCAGCCGGTCGCATGGGGCACTAATATATACGATGTGACTAAGTATGCTGTATTAATAAGTATAGCCATGCCCATCACCCGCATACTGTTCCCCGAAATACGTGATATTCCCTTGAAGTAGATGATGAACGGCCTGGTGGGGCGTGGTGTTAATGAGGAGCCCGTCGTACGCTGGGGTGGGGAGCGGGTCTCCTACCTCAACTGGAACAAGCTACTACGCGAGCGGTTGACAATGACCTGCAATACGCCCAAGAGCGACCGAAGGGGGAATCGAACCCAGCCGACTTTCTTCATCCTCGAGATCGAATATGACAATCTGTTTGCCTTCTAACCACTAGACCATTGTTAATCACTGAAAAGCTAGTGATATAAAGTAATATGCTTAGACCTCTTTATTCATGCGACACCTCCCGTGTTCCCTAAAACGTGAAGGTTCAGGTTACTTTCTCATTGACCAAATTGGGCCAGCGCTTTAGCGCACTTGAAAACAAAAAAAAAACGCGCTTTGTTTGAGTCTCAAAAAACGCAAAAATTGCTTGCTTGCGCCCACAGGGGGTTGCAAAAAACTGCGCGAAACGCGCAGAGTCGGGTGGCTTAAAAAAGGCAGTGCGCAAAAGCGCGCGCTTGGGAAGTACCCCATGGTTCAATGGGGTAGACCACTATAACGAGGTTAGGCTTAAGGGGATCCCGCTTCCACAAATGGGTCAATGAATGTTGTTACAGTCCACTTACAGGCTAAGTGACTTGCTGCAAAAGCGCGGCGCTTGGAAGTTTACCCTGGTGATGTTCCCTAATTACATGCACAACTATGCAGGAATCACAATGGACAGCCCGTTCGCATGGGGCACTGGTATACGGTAGTATATGACTATGGATGTATATGACTATGGTACTAATATATGGAACTAATATGTAATATATGACTATTACATATATGACTAATATGTATATGACTATTACATATATGACTAATATGTATATGACTATTACATATATGACTATATTGACCTGTATATGACTAATATGTTAATTTGATGCTTTTACATATATGACTAATATGTATATGACTATTACATATATGACTAATATGTATATGCCCCCTCACCTCCTCCAGTACACAATACGTATTATGCCTTAACCTCAATGAACATCCCAATGCATGCAGGATCATAATGGGCTAGCCGTAGCACAGGGGGCACAACTAATAAAGTTGGGAAACAGCAATATGAATATCATATGATATCATGTCATCATATGATATCATATGATGATGCCCGGGCAGTCTGGCTAGGCTAGAGTTACCATATACATACAATATCATATGATGCAACTTATATGAGTTTATATGTCATTACAATGCATGCAGGATCATAATGGGCAGCCGGTCGCATGGGGCACTAATATAAGTTGGGTAAACGGCAAATATGAAATATCAAATGATATCATGTCATCATACGATTTAATACGATGCCGCCGTCAGTCGTGGCTAGGCTAGAGTTACCATTTATATACAATATCATATGGATGCAACTTGTATGATTTTTATATGACATCCCAAATCCCACATGCATGCAGGATCGTAATGGGCAGCCGGTATCCGTGTCATGGGGGGCAATGTCCCATACGACCCACAGGTCTACGGGCCCAATGGAGTTGGATGTGAGGCGGAGCAAGGAGAAAGGTGAAGCGTTTTGCTTGTGTGTGTGTGGAGAGTCATTGCCGCCTGTGTGTGTGTTTGTGTGTGTCTGTGCGTGCATGTCTTGCTTGCGTGTCTGTGTGTTTTGTGTGTGTGTGGCGATTTTCACCCCAGGAAGTGGTGTCGCAACGGGGCTATTGTCCATACGACCAAGGTCCTATGGGACCCCCCAATGGATGGTGTGAGGCGGAGCAAGGAGAAAGGTGAGCGTGCTTGTGTGTGTGTGTTTGAGTGAGTAATTGCCTGTGTGTGTTTGTGTGTGTCTGTGCGTGCATGTTTGTGTGTGTGTGCGAGTTTTACATCAGGAAGTGGTGCATTGGGGCAATGTCCCATACGACCAGGAACTATGGTGCCCAATGGATGGTGTGAGGCGGAGCAAGCGATAAAGTGAGTGTGTGTGGTGTGACAGAGTGACTGTGTGCATGTTATATGTCTGTTTGTTGTGAGTGTGTGTGTGGTGCATTAATTTTCTACCCGCAGGAAGTGGTGCAACGGGGCAATGTGCCATAGAACGACCATGGTCCTATGGCCCAATGGATGGTGTGTGGGCGGAGCGAAGTGGCAAGGTGAGTGTGTGTTTGTGTGTGTCTTTGTGTTTGTGTGTGAGTGTGTGTCTTTCGTCTGTGTGGGTTGTGGGTGTGGGGGTGGTGTGGTGTGGGTGGGTGCGTATCTGTGTTTGTGTGAGTGTATGTGTGTTTTTTGTGTGTGTGTGTGTGTGTCTGTGTGTGTGTGCATGTGTTTTGTGTTGTGTGCTGTGCGTGATTGAGTGTGGGTGCTTTTGTGTGTATGTGTGTGTGTATGGTGTGCGTGTGTGTTTGCGTGTGTGTGTTGATATACATGTTTAGTGTGAACAAAACTGTAATGCTTGATGATGCTGTTACATACACACATCCTCCTCTGGGCTGTATTGCGCGATATTCAGTCCTGCCCTGTCCCGCGGCACAATGTACTGCAGGTATAGCAACTGCATGCTTGATGGACCTGTGACAACAAGACATCCTCCTCGGCTGTGATACCAATATTGCAGAATGCCCTGTCCGCGCGCACATTAGCTGAGGTGTTGACAACTGTATGATAGATGGCCTGTGGGGGCCGTACTGCGAGAGGTGACAGAGTGTATGCCCGAATTCAGTGGCTTCAGGCATGGGGAGTGCTACCTAGGATTCTGCCAGTGCCATGCCAGCTGTAGGTTTTGGGTTTAGTGGTGGTGGTGGTGGGAGGTGGGTGTGGAGGTGGTGGGCGGTTGGTAGGTGGTGGTGGGTGGCGGGTTGGGGTGGTGGTGGGTGGTGGCGGGTGGTGGTGGGTTCTGCAGTGGCGCATGCCAGCTTTGGTAGGTTTTTGTGGTTTGGTGGTGGTTGGTGGTGGTGGGGAGGTTGTGGGAGGTGGTGGGTGGTGGGTGGTGGTGGTGGAGGGGGGTAGTGGTTGTTGTTGTTTGTTGTTGTTGTTTGGTGGTGGGTGGTTGGTGGTCATTGTTGGTGGTGGTGGATTTCTGCCAGTGCCATGCCGGCTGGTGGGTTTGTGGTTTGGTGATGGGTGGTGCTGTGGTGGGTGTTGGTTGGTATGTGGTGGTGGGTGGTCGGTGGTGGGTGGTGGTGGGAGGTGGCGGGTTTCTCCAGTGCCATGTCAGCTGGGTAGTTTTTTGGATTCGGGTTTTGGTGGGTGGTGGGGTGGTGGGTTGAAGCTTCTTTAGGGCTTATCGTTGGGTTTGACAGTTTTGGTAAGGCAGGGATTTTATGGATGATCACTGACCAGAGCCCACCCACTCAAATGTTGACCCCCTTTTTAAGTTACCACCACCACCAGCCAACCATCACCCCCCACACCCGTCTCCACCACCTCCCCCACCCCCACACACACTACTCACAAGCCAGCACACTAACACACACACACACACACACACAACACACTCCCCTACCTCCCTCCACCACACGCACAGCTCCCCCTCCCCTCCACCACCACCCCTTCACCACCACTACCACCCACTCCTTCCACCATCGCCCCCCAACACCACACTCACACCACACTCCCCCTCCCACCATACACACACAGCGCAACGTCTCGTTTTCCCCTTCAGATGGGTCGCTAGAACTGCTCCCGTCAGCCCCGCCCCCCCACCTACCAACCCACCACCGACACCACCACAACCCACACATGTTTCACCACACACATTGTGATCGTCCTTAGTGTTCCTTCAGGTATGGTCGGGACT
>JAJSRW010001091.1:35000-37247 GCA_022414725.1 Microglena sp. YARC | reverse complement strand
CAAGTTGTTTGTCCGCGCCTGCCCCCTTTCTTTTGAGCTCCCTACTGCGCACGGCTTTGTTAATTCGGCTCGTCTCGCAGCCAGTTTTTCAACTCCAACTTGTGGCGTCACCGCTAATTTTTTTACGCTTCCTTACTTATGTTTCACTAAAAAAAAAGCGCTGAACCGAAGTCTACGTCACTATTTCATCCTTCTCACACCAACTCTGTCGCTATCAAGCATATGACCCAATTGGCAGGAAGTTAGCTACCCCTGACCCCACCACCACCCCACCTTCCTCTTCCCCTCCTCCATTCCATCATTCATCACCCACAACCACCACCCACCACGTCCCCCTCCTCCTCGTCCCCCTCCTCCTCGTCCCCCCCTCCTCCTCCTCCTCACTCCACACCTCCACATCATCCACTAATCACCAATCACTCTATCAAATCATCATTATCACCCACCCTAGATGGCATGTTCTTAGAACTAAAGCTTGCTATCCCCCGCAGCGCGTTTCTCTCACTATCCAATCTCACCGCAGTAGTTCTTGCACAATAGTATGTGCTGTGTGTATGTGGTGTGAGTGTGTTTGGTGCTGTGTGTGTGAGTGTGTATCTGTGTGTGTGGTGTTGTGTGTGAGTGTGGTGTCCTGTGTGGCCGCGTACACCCACACACTGTGTTGGTGTCGCTGTGTTGTGTTGTGTGTCTAAGACACTTCTGTCCCTGTGTGTTGGTGGTTGGGTGGTGTCTTGAGGAGATGCGTGTTCGGTGTAGTGTGGTGGTTGTGTGTTGGCGGTGGTGGGGGCATAGATGCATATTGTGTGTGTGTGGGTGTGCAGTGTGTGGGGGGGGGGCACTGGGATGGCGTCACCGCAGGATTTGCCACAATTAGTATATGTGGTGTGTGTCGTGTGTTGTGGTGTGGTGTGTGTGTGTGTGTGATGTGTTGTGTGTGTGTGTGTGTGAATTGGGGGAGGTATGGGTCACCGCAGTTTCCACAATATTATGTGTGTGTGTGTGGGTGTGTGTGGTTGTGTATGCTGGTGTGGTTGGTTGGGAGGGATGGCGTCACCTGCAGGTTTTTGCCACAATAGAATATGGTGTGTTATGTGGCCTGTTGTTTGTTTGTGTGTGTGTGTTGTGTGTGTGTGTGTGTTGTGTGTGTGTTATGGTTTGTGTGTGTGGGGGGGGGGGATGGCGTCACCTCAGGTTTGCCACAATAGTTATGTGTGTGTGTCTGTGCTACCCTGTGTTGTTGTGTGTGTGTGTGTGTTGTGTGATGAGTGTGTGCTGTGTTGGGGGAGGGGGATGGGCGTCACCTTGCAGGTTGCCACAATAGTTATGTTGGTGTTGTGTGTTGTGTGTTTGTGTGGTTGTGTGGTGTTGTGAGAGTTTTGTGTGTTGCTGTGTGTTTGTGTTGTGTGATGTTTGTGTGTTGTGTGGGGAGGGGGGGGAGATGGCGTCACCTGCATTGTTTGCCACCAATAGTTATGTGTGTGTGTATTGCCTGTTTGTTGTGTGAGGTGTGGTGTGTTGTGATGTGTATCTGTGTGTGTGTGTGTTGTGTGGTGGTGTTGGTTGTGTTGTATGTGCTCGTGTGTGTTGTCGTGTGTGTGTGTGGGCTGTGCTGTGTGTGTGTGTCTGAGGAGAATGGTGTGTGTCGGGAGTGTGGTGTTGTGTGGTTGGTGGTGGGGGCATAGAGTGCATATTGTGTTGGTGTGTGTGTGGTGGCGTGGGTGTGTTGGGGGGGGATGGCGTCACCTGCATGTTTCCACAATAGTATATTGTGTGTGCGTCTGTTGTGTGTGTTGTGTGTTGTGTGTGCTGTTTGGTGTGTGTGTGTGCTGTGTGTGGGAGGCGTCACCTGCAGTTGCCCACCCAATAGTATGTGTGTGTGTATGTTGTGTGTGTTTGTGTGTTGTGTGTGTGATGTGTGTGTGTGCGTGTTGTGGGGGGGATGGGCGTCACCTGCAGGTTTGCCACAATAAGTATGTGTGTGTGTGTGTGTTGTGGCCCAACTGTGTGTGTGTTGTGGGGGTGGGGAGCGTCACCTGCAGGTTTGCCACAATAGTATAGTGTGGTGTGTGTGTGTGGTGTGTGTGTGTGATGCTGTGTGAGTGTGTGTGTGTGTGTGTGTGATGGGGGGGATGGCGTCACCTGCAGGTTCCACAATAGTTATATGGCTGTGTGTGTGTGTTGTGTGTGTGTCTGTATGGTCATTGTTGTGTGTGTGTGTGTTGAGTGTGTCGGTGCGTGTGTGTGTGT
>JAJSRW010001091.1:0-30000 GCA_022414725.1 Microglena sp. YARC | reverse complement strand
AACTAACCAACCAACCCTTTAACCACCCACCAACCAACCAACCCAACATGTAAAACAGCGCCCCTTCCTCTAGTGACAACCAACCAACAAACTAACCAACCAACCCAACAACCAAACGACCAACCAACCACCAACCAACCAACATGAAAAAACAGCGCCCCTACCTCAAGTGACAACCAACCAACCGACTAACCAACCCACCAACCAACCCAACATGAAAAACAGCGCCCCTACCTCAAGTGACAACCAACCAACCGACTAACCAACCCACCAACCAACCCAACATGAAAACAGCGTCCGTACCTCAAGTGACGACCCACCAACCAACTAACCAACTAACCCATCAACCGACCAACCAAGCCAACATGAAAAACAGCGCCCCTACCTCAAGTGACGACCACCCACCCAACCAGCCAACCAACCCATCAACCGACTAACCAACCCACCAACCAAGCCAACATGAAAAACAGTACCCCTACCTCTAGTGGCGACCAACTAACCACCCACCCACCACCCACCCAACCAACAACCAACCAAACCCAACAACCCACCAACCAGCCCAACATGAAAAACAGTACCCCTACCTCTAGTGGCGACCAACTAACCAACCAACCAACCGACCAACCAACCCAACAACCCACCAACCAGCCCAACATGAAAAACAGTGACCCCTACCTCAAGTGACGACCACCCAACCAACCACCCAACCAACCAACCAACCCAACAACCCACCAACCAGCCCAACATGAAAAACAGTATCCCTACCTCTAGTGGCGATCAACCAACCAACCAACCAACCGACCAACCAACCAACCCACCAACCCACCAACCAGCCCAACATGAAAAACAGTACCCCTACCTCAAGTGACGACCACCCACCCAACCAACTAACCAACCAACCAACCAACCAACCAACCCAACAACCCACCAACCAGCCCAACATGAAAAACAGTACCCCTACCTCTAGTGGCGACCAACCAACCAACCAACCAACCGACCAACCAACCAACCCAACAACCCACCAACCAGCCCAACATGAAAAACAGTACCCCTACCTCTAGTGGCGACCAACCAACCAACCAACCAACCGACCAACCAACCAACCCAACAACCCACCAACCAGCCCAACATGAAAAACAGTACCCCTACCTCTAGTGGCGACCAACCAACCAACCAACCAACCGACCAACCAACCAACCCAACAACCCACCAACCAGCCCAACATGAAAAACAGTACCCCTACCTCTAGTGGCGACCAACCAACCAACCAACCAACCGACCAACCAACCAACCCAACAACCCACCAACCAGCCCAACATGAAAAACAGTGACCCCTACCTCAAGATCAGGGATGGTAGAGGGTTGTTCTTAAACTTGACCACGTTGCGGTTGATGAGGCGGCATTTCCCGGGGGACACGGGAACAGAGTACACCTACAAGAGTGCGTTTAGGGTATAGGGTTTAGGGTTTAGGGTCTTTGAGTGCTTGTTATTACAGCCCCTCCTAGTAATCGTAATCTAGTGACGATTTGATAATTCATGGTAGGGGACAGCAAAATTGATGGTAGCGAGCAGCCAAATTGATGGCTGAAGCTATGTAACCACGTGGAAGTTATTGATGGTAGAGGGTTATTCTTGAACTTGACCATGTTGCGGTTAATGAGGCGGCATTTCTCGGGGGACACGGGAACAGAGTACACCTACATGAGTGCGTTTAGGGTTTAGGGTTCAAGGTCTACTGTTTAGGGTTTAGGTTCGTTGAGTGCTTCTTATTATAGCCCTCCTGGTAATCGTAATCTGGTGATGATTTAAGTTTTTATTTTTCAATTCTGAAAGTTTTTTTTCTAGCTTCATCGTTTTATGCCTCCTCTAGGGGCAGCGTTTATATCCTTTTATATATTTTTAGGGCCAGTTAGGGCCCATGTTTTTACAGTGGCAATTGGGAACAAAGCGGGGTCAAAATAGCAATCGCTATAAGTGGGGGAAAACATCCCTGGGAAGTTCCTTCAAGCCTTAAGTTAGCTACAACTGGAGTCAGGGTAATTTGTCAAGATAATTTGTCAGGACAATTTGTCAAGACAATTGTACCCTTAATTCAAATTGTCCTTGTGGGTTGCGCTTTTGACGCAACTGCCTCCTTTTCCGGGCTGGCAATCCCCAGGCTAGCTTCCCCTCACCGTTGATTGTAGCATGGGTCCAGGCCAGGGTACTACTTCTTGCCAAATTGGTCAGCGCTTTAAGCGCAAAAACGTCAAATTGGTCAGCGCTTTGAGCGCACAAACGTCAAATTGGTCAGCGCTTTTTAGTGCAAAAAGCGCAAAAACTGCGCGCTGCGCCCACACGGGATTGAAAAACTGCGCGAAACGTGCAGAAGGGCTAAAAAAAAGGCCGCACAGCACCGCGCTGTCGCGCGCGCTTAGTAGTACTCTGGACGCAACTACCTCATTTTGGGTTGCGCTTTTGACTCAACTGAAAACTGAAATCTGCAAGCTGCCCCCGGACTGGAGGGGGTTTAAAACATTGCGTCAATCGCGCTGTCGGGCTCCAAAACCTTGCGCGCTAGAGCGCAATAGCGCGCTTCATTTAGTACTCTGCCCGGACCAACATATCTCGTTTCCACAAATGGCTCGATGGTAGAGCTCCTTAAAATGGCAAAGGGGCGGGGTTTGAATCCCTACGGGTGCGCTTTAGTGTTAATATATATTAATTTTTTTTGACTGTCACGTACACACACACTCAAACACAAACATGACTCACCACGACCAATGAGTCAAATATTTTCCCCTCTAGCTTATGCTTCATGTAGCCAGGGGGCTTGAACTCTGTGGATTGAGATCCCAGCTTGCCGCCACGAGGACCTGTACGGGTTGGTTTGGTTTGGTTGGGTACCCGAATGAAAAAAATCTCCAGATTTTTTGAAGAGGGATTAGCCCCATTAAAATGTCCGTTAGTTCGTCCGTTCGTCCGTGTGCCACCAACCACATTTTCAGGTTTTATGAAAAACATCAAAAAATTGAACATTCTATATTTTTGATGAATTATAAGACTTATTTATACCGGACAAATTCTCACCGGAGCACACATGAGCATCGCAATTCACGAAAAGGAGCTCAGGTTGGGCCAAAAAGCTACAATTATCGGTTAACAATTTAATTTCAGGGTGTTTTGAGCTAACATTTCAAATTTGAACCACTTAAACATGTGCGTATACATAGGTTTGGGAGCAGAATTGTCGTCAAAAATTCGAGGCGAAACATGTAAGTATCACAATGGACGAAACATTCCCCTAGGGCACTTGTGCTATGATTAACCCACGGACCCCACCTCAGGGCCGTGCGTGGGGCAGGGGCGGGGGCAGGGGCGGCGGGCGGGGGCCACCGGGCGGGGGCAGGGACAAGCCACGCCACCTGCCGCTGGCCCAAATCCCGTTCAGGAGGACGGGACATACCGTTCACGGGGGCAGGGGCAAGCCACGCCACCTGCCGCTGGCCAAAAACCCGTTCAGGAGGACGGGACATACCGTTCACGGGGGCAGGGGCAAGCCACGCCACCTGCCGCTGGCCAAAAACCCGTTCAGGAGGACGGGACATACCGTTCACGTCTGGGCTGCGCCGAAACATGCAATATCTTGTACAAATCCCGTAAAATCAACCATACACCTGATTGGCCTCATTTTTCTTGCATCAAATTCTTTAAAAAAAAGTCACTCTACATACATGCACTTCATTACATTACAGAAACGTTCAATACTGCTTAAAAATCAACAACCCTTCAAAAACTCTCTTTTTCGTCACTTTATAGTTAACAATGCTAAATCATCAATCCATTCGTTGGAATTCAATTAATTTAAAGCCTCCAGGCGCCCTTCAAATTTTATCCTATTCGAATTGATACAATTTAAAGCAATTACATGCATTCAAATCACGTAAATTAAATTAAATGGAAAGGAATAAATCGAATTAAAATAACACAACATTACATACAATTCAATTAATATAATACATTGAATTAAGGATCCGAATAATTTCATTCGGGACGCGCCTCCAGGCGCCCTTCATTGTAATAGGTTTGGATGTGATGGGCTTCGTTGTAATGGGTTTGGTTTGGTTGGTTTGGTTAGGTTTTGGGTAGGGTTGGGTTGGGGGTGGGTTGGGTTGGGTTGGGTAGGGGCTGGGTTGGGTTGGGTTGGGTTGGGTAGGGCTGGTTTGGTTTGGTTTGGGATGGGTTGGTTTGGGTTGGTTTGGGTAGGGCTGGGTTGGGTTGGGTCGAGTTGGTTTGGCTTGGATTGAACTCTGTGGATTGAGATCCCAGCTTGCCGCCACGAAGACCTGTAAGTGTTTGGTTTGGTTTGGGTTGGTTGGTTTGTAATGGGTTTGGTTGTGATGGGCTTCGTTGTAATGGGTTTTGTTTGTTTGGTTTGGTTTGGTTTGGGTAGGGCTGGGTTGGGTTGGGTTGGGTTGGGTTGGGTTGGGTTGGGTTTGGGTTGGGTTGGGTTGGATTGAGTTGGTTTGGCTTGGCTTGAACTCTGTGGATTGAGATCCCAGCTTGCCGCCACAAGGACCTGGACATGTTTGGTTCGGTTTGGTTTGGTTTGGTTTGGTTGGTTGGTTTGGGTGTGTGTTGTGTGTGGTTTGGTTTGGTTTGGTTTGGGTCGAGTTGGGTTGGCTTGGCTTGGCTTAGCGTGAACTCTGTGGATTGAGATCCCAGCTTGCCGCCACGAGGACCTGTACGATTGGGTGGGTTGGGCTGGGTTTGGGTGTGGGTGTGGGTTGTGGGTGTGGGTTAGGTCGGGTTGTAATGGGTTTGGTTGTGGTGATTGAACTCTGTGGATTGTGATCCCAGCTTGCTGCCACGAGGACCTGGACGGGTTGGGTTTGGTTGTCATGGTTTTGGTTGTCATGGTTTTGGTTGTCATGGTTTTGGTTGTCATGGGTTTGGTTGTCATGGGTTTGGTTGTCATGGGTTTGGTTGTCATGGGTTTGGTTGTCATGGGTTTGGTTGTCATGGGTTTGGTTGTCATGGGTTTGGTTGTTATGGGTTTGGTTGTCATGAGTTTGGTTGTCATGGGTTTGGTTGTTATGAGTTTGGTTGTCATGGGTTTGGTTGTCATGGGTTTGGTTGTCATGGGTTTGGTTGTTATGGGTTTGGTTGTTATGGGTTTGGTTGTCATGGGTTTGGTTGTCATGGGTTTGGTTGTAACGGGTTTGGTTGTCATGGGTTTGGTTGTCATGGGTTTGGTTGTCATGGTTTTGGTTGTCATGGGTTTGGTTGTAATGGGTTTGGTTGTCATGGGTTTGGTTGTCATGGTTTTGGTTGTAATGGGTTTGGTTGTCATGGGTTTGGTTGTTATGGGTTTGGTTGTCATGGGTTTGGTTGTAATTGGTTTGGTTTGTAATGGATTGGCTTGGCTTGGGTTGGCTTGGCTTGGGTTGGGTTGTAATGACTTTAGTTTGGTTTGGTTTGGTTTTGGGATCCAAGCTTGCCGCCACGAGGACCTGTATGGCTGGGTTTGATTGGGCTGGGCTGGGTTAGGTTGGGTTGGGTTGGGTTGGGTTGGGTTGGGTTGGGTAGGGTTGGTTTGGTTTGGTTTGGTTTGGTTTGGTTTGGGTTTGGTTTGGTTTGGTTTGGTTTGGTTTGGTTTGGGTTTGGGTTTGGTTTGGTTTGGTTTGGTTGGTTTGGTTTGGTTTGGTTTGGTTTGGTTTGGTTTGGTTTGGTTTGGGTTGAGTTGGTTTTGTTTTGTTTTGTTTTGTTTTGTTTTGTTTGGTTTGGTTTGGTTTGGGTCGTGTTGGTTTGGTTTGGTTTGGTTTGGTTTGGTTTGGTTTTGGGTTTGGGTTTGGTTTGGTTTGGTTTGGTTTGGTTTGGTTTGGTTTGGGTCGAGTTGGTTTGGGTTTGGTTTGGTTTGGTTTGGGTTTGGTTTGGTTTGGTTTGGGTTTGGGTTTGGTTTGGTTTGGTTTGGTTTGGTTGGGTCGGCTTGTCTTGTCTTGTCTTGGCTTGGTTTGGCTTGGCTTGAACTCTGTGGATTGTGATCCAAGCATGCCACCACGAGGACCTGTACGTGTTTAGTTTAGTTTGGTTTGGTTTGGTTTGGTTTGGTTTGGGTCGAGTTGGGTCGAGTTGGGTCGAGTTCCCCACACAAGTACAAAACAAGCACACAAGCACAAGCACAAGCACAAACTCACGATTACACAATATATAATTGCCCACCGTCACCCACCTGTCGGCCAGTTCCCTTGGAATCCAGCCGTAGAGACAGGCTGGGTCAAACTGAAATCAAAGGCGCCCACTGAAAGGGAAGAGGGGGTGGAAGAGGGGTGTGTGGGAGAGGGGTGTGTGGGAGAGGGGTGTGTGGGAGAGGGGTGTGTGGGAGAGGGGTGTGAACGAGGGGGTGTTGAATAATTTCCAGTCGTAGAAACAGGCTTAGTCAGATTAAAATCAAAGATGCCCACTGAAAGGAAGGAGTGGGAAGAGGAGTGTGGGGGGTGGAAGAGGGGGGGCACAAATATTAGGTGTGTGTGGGGTGTCGGTGTGTGAAAGAGGTGTGTGAACGAGGTGGTGTGAAAGAGGTGTGTGGGGGTGTGGAAAAGGGGGGCTGAAAGGGGTGGTGTGAAAGAGGTGCGTGGGGTGTGGGTGTGTGGAAGAGGTGAGTGTGGGGGGGTAAGGGGGGGTGCAAGAGGTGTATGAACGAGGTGGTGTGAAAGAGGTGTGTGGGGGTGTGGAAGAGGGGGGGCCGAAAGAGGTGTGTGAACGAGGTGGTGTGAAAAGAGGTGTGTGGGGTGTGGGTGTGTGGAAGAGGTGAGTGTGGGGGGTAGGGGGGGATGGAAGAGGTGTGTGTAGGGTGGGTGGGGGGTGGAAGAGGTGAGTGTGGGGTGGGTGGGGTGGGTGGAAGAGGTGTGTGAACGAGGTGGTGTGAAAGAGGTGTGTGGGGTGTGGGTGTGTGGAAGAGGTGAGTGTGGGGGGGGTTGAGGGGTGGAAAGAGGTGTGTGAACGAGGTGGTGTGAAAGAGGTGTGTGGGTGTATGGAAGAGGGGGGGGCTGAAAGAGGTGGTGTGAAAGAGGTGCGTGGGGTGTGGGTGTGTGGAAGAGGTGAGTGTGGGGGGTAGGGGGGGGTGGAAGAGGTGTGTGTAGGGTGGGTGGGGGGGATGGAAGAGGTGTGTGTGGGGTGGGTGGGGGGGGTGGAAGAGGTGTGTGAATGAGGTGGTGTGAAAGAGGTGTGTGGGGGTGTGGAAGAGGGGGGGCTGAAAGAGGGGGGCTGAAAGAGGTGGTGTGAAAGAGGTGTGTGGGGTGGGTGGGGGGGGTGGAAGAGGTGTGTGAACGAGGTGGTGTGAAAAGAGGTGTGTGGGGTGTGGGTGTGTGGAAGAGGTGAGTGTGGGGGTAGGGGGGGGTGGAAGAGGTGTGTTTAGGGTGGGTGGGTGGGGTGGAAGAGGTGTGTGTGGGGTGGGTGGGGGGGTGGAAGAGGTGTGTGAACGAGGTGGTGTGAAAGAGGGTGTGGGGTGTGGGTGTGTGAAAGAGGTGAGTGTGTGGGGGGTAGGGGGGGTGGGGGGGGGGGTGGAAGAGGGGTGTTGAAAGAGGGGTGTGGGGTTGGTGGTGCAAAAAGAAAGGGTGTGTGGTTGGGGGTGTGGAAGAGGGTGTGGAAGAGGGGGGTATTTTATATGTTGACATGTTGCGATTTGACATGGACTTGTAGTGTGTGAAGGGAAAGGAGGAGGCTAAACTTACATATGGTGCGATTTGACATCGAATTGTCGTGTGTGTAGGGGGATGTGTGTGTGTCGTGTGTGTCGTGTGTGTAGGGGATGTGTGTGGTGTTGTGTGTGTGTGTGTGTGTGTGTGTGTGTGTGTGTGTGTAGGGGGATGTGTGTGTGTGTGTGTGTGTGTGTGTGTGTAGGGGGATGTGTGTGTGCGTGTGTGTGTGTGTGTGTGTGTGTGTGTGTGTAGGGATGTGTGTGTGGTGTGTGTGTGTGTGTGTGTGTGTGTGTGTGTGTGTGAAGGGAAAGGACGAGGTCAAAATTACATATGTAGTGCGGTTCAGAGAGATTTCGACCCCCCCCCCAAAAAAGGTTCCATACTGATAGAAGCTCATGCTAAGGCGAACGCGTGCAACCGTCAACTTTCTGGAGCAGTGCAGATTTTGCCTCTGAACCACACTACATATATTACGATTTGACATCGAATTGTCGTGTGTGAAGGAGAGTGTGTGTGTGTCTTTGTGTGTGTGTGTCTTTGTGTGTGTGTGTCGTTGTGTGTGTCTTTGTGTGTGTGTCTTTGTGTGTGTGTGTCTTTGTGTGTGTGTGTCTTTGTGTGTGTCTTTGTGTGTGTGTGTCTTTGTGTGTGTCTTTGTGTGTGTGTTTGTCTTTGTGTGTGTGTGTCTGTGTGTGTGTGAAGGGAAAGGTGGAGGTTTAAGTTACATATGTAGTGCGGTTCAGAGAGATTTTGACCCCACGAAAAAATCAAGTTTATTACTGATGACAGCGCATGCTAAGGTAAACGGGTGCAACTGTCTACTTTTCTGGAGCAGTAGTAAGATTTTGCCTCCGAACCGCACTACATATGTTGAGATTTGACATCGAATTATCGTGTGCGAAGGGGAATGTGTGTGTGTGTCTTTGTGTGTGTGTGAAGGGAAAGGAGGATATGTAGTGCGGTTCAGAGAGATTTCGTCCCCCACGAAACAAGTTCAATGCAGCGTCACCTGCGACGCTGAAAATTGAGCAGAGAGTGATCGGACGGAGCGACAGGTGGCAACGGAAGCGAGTTAGTAACGAGACCATTGGCTGATGTGTCAGGCTTCATCGCGGTCAGTCGGATGGTCGCACAGACGGACAAATGGGTAACCCTGGGGGCTCCCGCCCCTTTGAAGAGGGGGCTCCGCCAAAAAATAAAGTTTCATACTGATAGAAGCTCATGCTAAGGCGAACGCGTGCAACCGTCTACTTTCTGGAGCAGTGCAGATTTTGCCTCTGAACCATACTACATATGTTGCAATTTGACATCGAATTGTCGTGTGTAAAGGGGAATGTGTGTGTATGTGTATGTGTGTATGTGTGTGTATGTGTGTGTGTGTGTTTGTGTGTGTGTGTTTGTGTGTGTGTGTGTTTGTGTGTGTGTGTTTGTGTGTGTGTGTTTGTGTGTGTGTGTTTGTGTGTGTTAGTGTGTGTGTGTGTTTGTGTGTGTGTGTGTGTGTATGTGTGTGTGTGTGTGTGTGTGTGTGTGTGTGTGTGTGTGAGAGAGTGTGTGTGTGTGTGTTTGCGTGAAGGGAACGCGTGAGTCAACACTTACATATGTTGCGATTTGACATCGACTTATGGTGCGTGAAGGGAACATGTGAGCTGTCCAGAATGTTTTCCATCAGCGTGGCGTAGTCCATCGGAAGGTCCCTCCAGGTGTCCTGTCGTGTAACACAACACGTATGACACAGTAGTGTATAAAAGGTAAACAGAAAGAGGTGTATAACAGGTATACAACAGCAGGTAACACAACAGGTGTACAACAGCAGGAAACATTTTCTACATCAGCGTGGCGTAGTCCATGGGAAGGTCCCTCCTGGTGTCCTGTCGCTTAACACAACAGGTATACAACAGCAGACAAAACAACAGGTGTGTAACAGCAGGCGTATAACAGCGGGACAAATGTTTTCCATCAGCGTGGCGTAGTCCATGGGGAGGTCCCTCCAGGTGTCCTGTGGTGTGGACAGATTAACACACCAATTGTTTATTGTTTCTTTGTTTTTGTTCTCTATTTCCCCTCCAGGTGTCCTGTTGTGTGGACAGATTAACACACATAATTTTGTTTTGTTCTGTTTTTGTTTTACATTTTTGTTCTTTGTTTTTGTTATGTTTTCCCCCTCCTGGCGTCCTGTGGTTTGGACAGACTAACACACTATTTTATTGTTTTGTTTGTGTTCTTTGTATTCTTTGTTTTCCCTCCAGGTGTCCTGTGGTGTAAAACGACAGGTATAAAAAAGCAGGTAAAACAACAGGTGTACAACAGCAGGAAACAAATTCTACATCAGCGTGACGTAGTCCATGGGAAGGTCCCTCCAGGTGTACTGTCGTGGAACACAACACGTACGAAACAACAGGTGTATAAGTGGCGTCCTGTAGTGTGGACAGATTAACACACATGATTTTGTTTTGTTTTGTTTTGTATTTTTGTTCTTTGTTTTTGTTCTTTTTCCCCCTCCTGGCGCCCTGTGGTGTGGACAGATTAACACACCATTTTTATCTTCTTTTGTATTTTTTGTTTTCCCTCCAGGTGTCCTGGGGTGTGAACCAACAGGTATAAAACAGCAGGCAATGCAACATGTGTACAACAGCAGGCAATGCAACAAGTGTACAACAGCAGGAAACATTTTCTACATTAGCGTGGCGTAGTCCATGGGAAGGTCCCTCCAGGAGTCCTGTCGTGTAACACAACACGTACGAAACAACAGGTGTATAAAGGTGTACAACAAGAGGAGTGCAACATAGGGGTATAAAACAGCAGGCAACACTACAGCAGGTCTACAGGTGTATTACAGCAGGCAACACTACAGGTGTATTACAGCAGGCAACACTACAGGTGTATTACAGCAGGCAAAACTACAGGTGTATTACAGAGGCAACACTACAGGTGTATTACAGCAGGCAACACTACTACGCAGGCCAACACTACAGGTGTATTACAGCAGGCAAACACTACAGGTGTATTACAGCAGGCAACACTACAGGTGTATTACATGCAGGCAACACTACAGGTGTATTACAGCAGGCAACACTACAGGTGTATTACAGCAGGCAACACTACAGGTGTATTACAGCAGGCAACACTACAGGTGTATTACAGCAGGCAACACTACAGGTGTATTACAGCAGGCAACACTACAGGTGTATTACAGCAGGCAACACTACAGGTGTATTACAGCAGGCAACACTACAGGTGTATTACAGCAGGCAAACACTACAGGTGTATTTACAGCAGGCAACACTACAGGTGTATTACAGCAGGCCAACACTACAGCGTGTATTACAGCAGGCAACACTACAGGGGTGATATTGCAACACTACAGGTGTATTACAGCAGGCACCACTACAGGTGTATTCACAGCAGGCAACACTACAGGTGTATTACAGCAGGCAACACTACAGGTGTATTACAGCAGGCAACACTAGCAGGTGTATTACAGCAGGCAACACTACAGGTGTATACACTACAGTATTACAGCAGGCAACACCTACAGGTGTATTACAGCAGGCAACACTACAGGTGTATTACAGCAGGCAACACTACAGGTTATTACAGCAGGCAACACTACAGGTGTATTACAGCAAGGCAACACTACAGGTACAGCAGGTAAATTACAGCAGGCAAACACTACAGGTGTATTACAGCAGGCAACACTACAGGTGTATTACAGCAGGCAACACTACAGTGTATTACAGCAGGCAACACTACAGGTGTATTACAGCAGGCAACACTACAGGTGTATTACAGCAGGCAACACTACAGGTGTATTACAGCAGGCAACACTACAGGTGTATTACAGCAGGCAACACTACAGGTGTATTACAGCAGGCAACACTACAGGTGTATTACAGCAGGCAACACTACAGGTGTATTACAGCAGGCAACACTACAGGTGTATTACAGCAGGCAACACTACAGGTGTATTACAGCAGGCAACACTACAGTGTATTACAGCAGGCAACACTACAGGTGTATTACAGCAGCAACACTACAGGTGTATTACAGCAGGCAACACTACAGGTGTATTACAGCAGGCAACACTACAGTGTATTACAGCAGGCAACACTACAGGTGTATTACAGCAGGCAACACTACAGGTGTATTACAGCAGGCAACACTACAGGTGTATTACAGCAGGCAACACTACAGGTGTATTACAGCAGGCAACACTACAGGTGTATTACAGCAGGCAACACTACAGGTGTATACAGCAGCAACACTACAGGTGTATTACAGCAGGCAACACTACAGTGTATTACAGCAGGCAAACACTACAGGTGTATTACAGCAGGCAACACTACTAGCAGAGGCAAACTACAGGTGTATTACAGCAGGCAACACTACAGGTGTATTACAGCAGGCAACACTACAGGTGTATTACACGCAGGCAGGTGTATTAGCAGCAACACTACAGGTGTATTACAGCAGGCATACTACAGGTGTATTACAGCAGCAACACTACATGGTGTATTACAGCAGGCAACACTACAGGTGTATTACAGCAGGCAAACTACAGGTGTATTACAGCAGGCAACACTACAGTGTATTACAGCAGGCAACACTACAGGTGTATTACAGCAGGCACACACTACAGGTGTATTACAGCAGGCAACACTACAGGTGTATTACAGCAGGCAACACTACAGGTGTAATTACAGCAGGCAACACTACAGGTGTATTACAGCAGGCAACACTACAGGTGTATTACAGCAGGCAACACTACAGGTGTATTACAGCAGGCAACACTACAGGTGTATTACAGCAGGCAACACTTACAGGTGTATTACAGCAGGCAACACTACAGGTGTATTAGCAGCAGGCAACATACAGGTGTATTACAGCAGGCAACACTACAGGTGTATTACAGCAGGCAACACTAACAGGTGTATTACAGCAGGCAACACTACAGGTGTATTACAGCAGGCAACACTACAGGTGTATTACAGCAGGCACACTACAGGTTGTATTACAGCAGGCAACACTACAGGTGTATTACAGCAGGCAACACTTACAGGTGTTATTACAGCAGGCAACACTACAGGTGTATTAGCAGCAACCAGGCAACACTACAGGTGTATTACAGCAGGCAACACTACAGGTGTATTACAGCAGGCAACACTACAGGTGTATTACAGCAGGCAACACTACAGGTGCTACAGGTGTATTACAGCAGGCAACACTACAGGTGTATTACAGCAGGCAACACTACAGGTGTATTACAGCTAGTGAACAGCAACTAATGTTTGTGTTTGAAAAGCTTATATTAACTCATGCTATTATAGAGTCACAATAATATTAGTTTTTCAAATAAATCCGAGTTTCTGGTGAGACGGCTCGTCCGACTAATGTTATATAATATTATGTAATATTATATAATACTATGTATTCACTAATATCATTCAACATAGCCGACCCCTAATTACAGCAAGAAGCATTTTCTAAATTAGCGTGGCAGAGTCCATGGGAAGGTCCCTCCAGGTGTCATGTTGTTTGGACAGATTAACACAAATTATTTTGTTCTGTTTTGTTTTATGTTTTTGTTCTTTTAAACACTACTCTTGAACCTAAACCCACATCCCACACACACACATCCGCATCCACGCCACCAACATCCACATCCGCTCATCCACCCACACGACCAAATCCACCCACCCACACACACACACCTATCCACACCCACCCACATCCACAAACCCACATCCACACACCCCCCACCCCACCCCCTTACACCCAAACACCAACACACCCCCTCACACTCACCTCACCCCTCACCCCCACCCTCACCCACACAAACTCCCACACCCTCACCCACACCCACAAGAAGGATGAGTGAGGTTTAATGAAGGACTCATCCCAGGTTGCCACTCAAGGTCGTCCAGCTCAGGACAATGGGGATCAGAGACTCATAGACCCCTTACTTCACCCACACCTCTCTCACTCCCCTCACCCCTTCCCCTCACACCAACAACCTCACACCAAACACCTCACACCCACCCACCCCCTCACACCAACACCCACACCACACCCCCTCAACCTCACCGCACAGCTCACCCCCCCTCACCACCTAACAAGAAGGTTGAGTGAAGGACTCCCCCCCCCCCCCCCCCCCCCCCTCACCCAACCCCACAAGGAATTTGAATGAAGGACCCACCCCAGGTTGCCACTCGGGGCCGTCCTGCTCCACCACAATGGGAAATGAGAGACTCATAGACCCCCTTACGCTCACCACACATTCACCTCACCCTCAACCTCAAACCACCTTCCAATCCCTCACCCACACCCTCTCACCCTCAACCTCAACCTCAACCACCTCCAATCCCCCTCACCCACACCCTCTCACCCTCAACCTCAAACCTCAACCCACTTTCCAATCCCCTCACCCACACCCTCTCACCCTCACCCTCACCTCAACCACCTCCAATCCCCCTCACCCACACCCCTAGTACCCACCCACAATAAGGATGAGTAAGTCGAATGAAGGACTCACCCCTAGGTTGCCACTCGGGGTCTTCCAGCTCCGCCACAAATGGGAATGACAGACTCATAGACCCCCTTACCCTCACCCACACCCCTCACCACCACAAAGAAAGTTAATGAAGGACTCACCCACACCCCTCAACCACAACCTCACCCACAAGAAAGTTAAATGAAGGACTCACCACACACCTCACGCCACACACCTCAACCCACCCACAAGAAAGTTAAATGCACTTCACCACTCCCAAAGAAAGTTAAATGAAGGATCACCCCACACCCTAGACCCCCTCACACCACCCACAAGAAAGTTAAATGAAGGACTCACCACACCACCGCAAGCACCCCCTCACCACCCAAAGAAAGTTAAATGAAGGACTCACACCACACAACCCTCACCACACCCCTCACCCACCACAAGAAAGTTAAATGAAGGACTCACCCACACCCTCACCCACACCCCTCACCCACCCAACAAGAAAGTTAAATGAAGGACTACCACACACCCTCACCCACACCCCCTCACCCACCCACAAGAAAGTTAAATGAAGGACTCACCCACACACCCTCACCCACACCCCCTCACCCACCCACAAGAAAGTTAAATGAAGGACTCACCCACACCCCCTAACCCACACCCCTCAACCGAACCCACAAGAAAGTTAAAATGAAGGACTCACCCACACCCCTCACCCCCTCACCACCCACAAGAAAGTTAAATGAAGGACTCCCACCCACACCACCTCACCACACACCCTCACCACACCCACAAGAAAGTTAAATGAAGGACTCCACACTACCCTCACCCCATCCCCCTCCCACAAGAAAGTTAAATGAAGGACTCACCCACACCCCTCACACCACACCCCAACACCCCCACCTCAGCCACACAACACCCCTCACCCACCCACAAGAAAGTTAAATGAAGGACTCACTGCCACACCCTCCACACCCCCTCAACCCACAAGAAAGTTAAAATGAAGGACTCACAAGGAAATTAAATGAAGGACTCACCCACACACCCTCACTCCACACCCTCACGGTTAACCACCCACAAGAAAGTTAAATGAAAGGACTTCACCACGGCCTCGCACCCCTAAGCACCCCCTCACCCACTTCCACAAAAAGTTAAATGAAGGACCCACCCACACACCTCACCCACACCCCTCACCCACCCACAAGAAAGTTAAATGAAGGACATACCCCAGGTTGCCACTCGGGGTCGTCCAGCTCAGGGACAATGGGGATCAGAGATTCATCTGCTGATGTTGCAGGCTTGGGCCAAACAAAGATTAGGCCCTACGATCGTTGGGTAGGGTAGGGTAGGGTTGGTTTGGGTTTGGCTTGGTTTGGGTTGGTTTGGGGGGTTAGTTTGGGTTGGTTTTTGGGTTGGTTTGGTTTGGTTTTGGTTTGGGTTGGTTTGGGTTGGTTTGGGTTGAAATTGTGTTGTGTTGAGTTGTGTTGTGGTTTTTATTTGTGTTGTGATGTGCTGCTGGCTTGGGCCAAGCGAAGATTAGCCTCTACGATTGTTGGGTAGGGTTGGTTTGGTTTGGTTTGGTTTGGTTTAGTTTGGTTTGGGTTGACTTGTGTTGTGTTGTGTTGTGTTGTGCTGTGTTGAGTTGTGTTGTGTTGTGTTGTGTTGTGTTGTGTTGGTTTGGGTTGAGTTGTGTTGTGTTGTGTTGTGTTGTGTTTTGTTGTGTTGGTTTGGTTTGAGTTGTGTTGTGTTGTGTTGTGTTGTGTTGTGTTGTGTTTTGTTGTGTTGTGTTGGTTTGGTTTGGGTTGAGTTTTGTTGTGTTTTTTTTTTGTGTTGTGTTGTGTTGTGTTGTTGTGTTGTGTTGTGTTGTGCTGCTGGCTTGGGCTAAGCGAAGATTTGGCCCTACAATCGTTGGGTAGGGTTGGTTTGGTTTGGCTTGGCTTGGGCCAAACGAAGATTAGGCCCTTTGACCCCTGGGTAGGGTAGGGTAGGGTAGGGTAGGATTCAATTGGTTTGGGACAGGTTGCCACGCGGGGCCGTCCAGCTCAAGGACAATGTGGATCAGAGACTCATCTGATGCTGCTAGCTGGGGCCCAACGAAGATTAGGCCCTACAAGCGTTGGTGAGGGTATGGTTGGTTTGGTTTGGTTTGGTTTGGTTTGGTTTGGTTTGGTTTGGTATGGTATGGCTTGCTTTGGCTTGGGCCAAACGAAGATTAGGCCCTACGATTGTTGGGTAGGGTATGGTTGGTTTGGTTTGGTTCGGTCTTGTCTGGCTTGGCTTGGTTTGCTTTGGCTTTGGCCAAACGAAGATTAGGCCCTACGATTGTTGGGTGGGGTATGGTTGGTTTGGTTTGGTTTGGTTTGGTCTTGTCTGGCTTGGCTTTGGTTTTGCTTGGCTTTGGCCAAACGAAAATTAGGCCCTACGATTGTTGGGTAGGGTATGGTTGGTTTGGTTTGGTTTGGTCTGGCTTGGCTTCGTTTGCTTTGGCTTTGGCCAAACGAAGATTAGGCCCTACGATCGTTGGCGAGGGTAGGGCAGGATAGGAATGGTTTGGCTGGGGCCAAACGAAGATAATTGTCTAGGATGAGTGGTTTGGTTTGGTTTTGGCTTGGTTTTGGTTGTGCTTTGGTTTGACTTTGGTTTGGTTGCGCTTGGTTTGGCTTGGGCCAAAGAAAGATTAGGCCCTACAATCGTTGGTGAGGGTAAGTTTTTTTTGGCTTGGCTTGGCTTGTTTTTGTTTTGTTTGGCTTGGCTTGGGCCAAACGAAGATAAGACCCTAGGATGATTGGTTGGTTTGGTATGGTTTTTGGTCTGACTTGGGTTGCTTTGGCTTGGGCAAAAAACGAAGATTAAGCCCTACGATCGGTGGCGAGGGTAGGGCTCCAACTATTAGCTTTGGTTTGGATTGGCTTGGGCCAAAGGAAGGTAAGTCCCTAGGATGATTGGTTTGCTTTGGTTTGGCTTGGGCCAAACGACGATAAGTACATCGGTAGGAGAGGATTGGCTTGTTTTGGATTGATTTGGTTTGGTTTGGTTTTCCAACCCACCAGCAACCAAGCCTAAGCCAAAACCAGCAATCCAACCCCAATCCAACCCACCCCACCAAAGCCGACCATTCTAACCCAACCAAGCCAAGCCAATCCCAGCTGTTTTCACAGTGCCAGCATATGAAAAGAGCAATCACATATTTGGGAACATCTTCCCTTACACAATTTAACAAGCAAGCCAAGCCAAGCCAACCACCCACCAAACCAACCCCCAACGCAACCAAGCTCAAGCCCAAATGCTCCAGCTGTTTCACAGCGCCTAAGCATATGACAAAGTGCAGCACATATTTGGACATGTTTTTCTTACACAATTCAAACCAAGCCAAGCCAAGCAAGTCAAGCCAAGCCACCCCACCCCACCAAACCAACCAACCCAACCCAACCAAGCCAACCAAGCAATCCCAGCTGTTTCACTCAGCGCCAGCATATGAACAAAGCGCAAGCAGCATATTTTGGACATGTTCCCTTCCCACAATTTAACAAAGCCAAGCCAAGCCCAAGCCATGCAACCACCCCACATAACCAACCAAAACCAACCCAACCAAGCTCCAATCCCAGCTGCTTTCACAGCGCCAGCATATGACAAAGCAAAGCACAATATTTTGGACCATGTTCCCGTTACACAGCTGTAACAAGCCAAGCCAAGCCACCCCACCCACCAAACCAACCAAACCAACCCAACCAAGCCAAGCCAATCCAGCTGTTTTACAGCGCCAGCATATGATGCCAAAGCACAAAGCATATTTTGCGGCATGTTCCCTTACACTGTAACCAAGCAAGCCAAGCCAAGCCATCCCCACCAACCAACCAACCCAATCCAACCAAGCCAAGCCAATCCAGCTGTTTTACAGCCGCCAGCATATGACAAAGCGCGAAGCACATATTTGGACATGTTCCCCTTACACATTTAACCAAGCCAAGCCAAGCCAATCCACCCCACCCCCACCCCACATAACCACAACCCAACAAGCCAAGCCAATCCCAGCTGTTTCGCCAGCATATGACAAAGCACAAGCATGTGGATTGACCATGCTCCCTTACACAACCAAGCCCAAGCCAAGCAAGCCACTTAACTGCAAACCAACCAACCCAGACCCAACCAACACACCACCCTACCTACCCACCCAACCCAAATAAGTCAACCAACCAAGCAAGCCAATTCCAGCTGCTTCACCAGCGCAAGCATACGGCAGAACTGTGCAAGAACATGGATTATACATGTTCCCCCTTACGCAATTTAACTAAGCCAAGCCAACCAAACTCAACGCAATCCACCATCCACCACCCCCCCAACCAAAGCCAAGCCGATCCCAGCTTGCTTCACAGGGCAAAGCATTGGCACACTGAGCAGGAACATGGATTTAGACATGTTCCCTTCAACCATTAAACAAAAGCAAGCCAAGCCAACCAATCCACCCCACCCTAACCCACCCAACCAAGCTAAGCCCAAGCCAAGCAAGCCAGCAAGCCAAGCCAAGCCAAGCCAAGCCAAGCCAAGCCAAGCCCAAGCCAAGCCAAGCCAAGCCAAACCCAACCTGTTTCACAGCGCAGGCATACGGCACAGCACATGCACGTGGATTGGACATGTTCCCCTCCTGCGGAATTCTTGTGCACGCGCCTGACCCGTCGAACTCCCACCCATGATAGCCGCACTCCAGCCGTCCATTCTGGTTGATTCGACCCTCGCTGAGAGGCACAAACCGATGTGGGCACTGCATGCGTAGCGGGAGGTGGGGGTTGGGCTGGGTAGTGGGTAGTGGGGTGGCCCTGAGGGGCACAAAGTGATGTGGGGCACTGCATGGGTAGTGGGCGGTGGGGGTTGGGTGGGGTAGTGGGTGGGGGTGGTGGTGGGGCGGGTAGTGGGTAGTGGGTGGGTAGTGGACGGGTAGTGGGTGGTTGAAATTTTGTTGAGCTTCAGTTGTGGGGATTTTATTGTCTGATGCTGGTTGATTCGACCCTCACTGAGAGGCACAAACCGATGTGGGCACTGCATGCGTAGTGTGTGGTGGAGGTGGGGGGGGCGGTGTGGTGAACTGGGTAGTGGGTGGGTAGTGAGTGGTGCGTGGTGTGTGTTGTGTATGCAAGCACCCGACCCATTGAAATCCCACCCATGGTAGCTGCACTCTAGTCTTCCATTCTGATTGATTGGAACCCTCGCTGAGGGGCACAAACCGATGTGGGCACTGCATGGGTGGTGGGTGGTGGGGGTGGGGGGTGGCGGTGTGATGGATAGTGGGGTGGGTAGTGAGCGGTGTGTGGTGGGGGTGGTGGATAGTGGGTGGGTAGTGAGATGGTGTGTGTGGTGGGTGTGGTGTGGTGGAGTGGGTAGTGGGTGATGGGGTGTGGTGGAGTGGATAGTGAGGTGTGGTGTGTGTGTGTGTGTGTGTGCAAGCGCCTGATCCATTGGCCTCCCACCCATGATAGCTGCACTGCATTCTTCCATTCTGGTTGATTCGACCCTCGCTGAGGGGCACAAACCGATGTGGGCACTGCATGCGTAGCGTGTGGTGGGGGTGGGGGGGGCGGTGTGGTTAACTGGGTAGTGGGGGGTAGTGAGAAGTGCGTGGTGGGTGGGTGTATTGCAAGCGCCCGACCCATTGAAATCCCCACATGGTAGCCGCACTCTAGTCTTCCATTCTGGTTGATACCACCTTGCTGAGGGGCACAAACCGATGTGGGGCACTGCATGGGTGGTGGGTGGTGAGTGGTGGTGGTGGGGGTGGTGGGGGCGGTATGGTGGAGTGGGTAGTGGGTGGGTAGCGAGTGGTGGGGTGTGAGTGTGTGTGTATGCAAGCGCCTTACCCATTGAACTCCCACCCATGGTAGTGGGTGGCTAGTAAGTGGTGTGTGTGTGTGTGTGTGTGTGTGTGTGTGTGTGTGTGTGGTGGAGTGAGTGGTGGGTGGGTAGTGAGTGGTGGGTTGTGTGTGGGGGTGTATGCAAGCGCCTTACCCATTGAACTCCCACACATGGTAGTGGGTGGCTAGTAAGTGGTGTGTGTGTGTGTGTGTGTTGGAGTGAGTAGTGGGTGGGTAGTGAGTGGTGGGGTGTGTGTGTGTGTGTGCAAGCGCCTGACCCATTGAACTCCCACACATGGTAGTGGGTGGCTAGTAAGGGGTGTGTGTGTGTGTGTGTGTGTGTGTGTGTGTGTGTGTGCGCGCAAGCGCCTGACCCATTGAACTCCCACCCATGGTAGTGGGTGGCTAGTAAGGGGTGTGTGTGTGTGTGTGTGTTGGAGTGAGTATTGGGCGGTTAGTCAGTGTGTTGTGTGTGTGTGTGTGTGTGTGTGTTGCGCAAGCGCCTGACCCATTGAACTCCCCCATGGTAGTCGGGGTGGCTAGTAAGGGGTGTGTGTGTGTTGGAGTGAGTAGTGGCGGTTAGTCAGTGGTGTGTGGTGTGTGTGTGTGTGCAAGCGCCTGACCCATTGAACTCCCACACATGGTAGCAGCCCTTCAGTCTTCTATTCTGGTTGATTAGACCCTCGCTGAGGGGAACAACCCCATGTGGGCATGTGTAGTGGTGTGTGGGTGTGTGTGGGGGTAAGGGGGTTGGGGGATGGGGGGGTTAGGGGGTACGGGGGGTTGGGGGGTTGGAGGGGGGATTTAGGGGCGAGCAAACATAGCAAGAAAGGCTTTTCAAGGTTTGGGTGAGGTTCAGTTGATGGCACTCCAGTCTGGTTGATTCAACCCTCGCTGTGGGGCACAACCCATGTAAGCACGTGCATAGGGGGTAGTGGGCGATGGTGGTGGGCTTGGGTAGTGGGTAGTGGGTGGCTAGTGGATGGGTAGTGGGTTGGTGAAATTTAGTTGAGATTCAGTTGTGGGTAATTTGTTGTCTGCGTTTGGTTGATAAGACCCTGCCCTGAGGGGCACAACCCCATGTGGGCACTGCATGGGTAGTGGCGTGTGTGGAGGGGGGGGGGGGGGGGGGGGGGGGGGGGCTATTCCTGGGTTCTGGGTTGGGGTGTGGTTCAGGATTTAGCACTTCAGTCTTCTTTTCTGGGTTGATTTGACCCTCGCTGTGGGGCACAACCCATGTAAGCACTGCATGGGTAGTGGGTGATGGTGGTGGGCTTGGGTAGTGGGTAGTGGGTGGCTAGTGATGGGTAGTGGGTTGGTAAAAATTTTGGTTGAGAATTCAGTTGTGGGGGATTTATTGTCTGCGTCTGGTTTGATTAGACTGAGAGGCCCAAACCGATGTGGGCACTGCATGGGTGGTGGGAGGTGGGTGGTGGTGGTGAGTGGTGGTGTGGGTGGTGAAGGTGGTGGGTACTGCATGGGTAGTGGGTAGTGGGTGGTGGGGATGGTGTGTGTGTGTGTAAGCGCCTGACCCATTGAAGCAGCACTCCAGCCGTCCATTCTGCATGATTCGACCCTTGCTGAATGGGGCACAACCCATGTGGGCACTGCATGGGTAGTGGTGTGTGTGTGTATGTGTGTGTGTGTGTGTGTGTGTGGGGGGGGGGGGGGTAATGGGTTGTGGGTGGGTAGTGGAATGGGTAGTGGGTTGGTGAAATTTTTGTTGAGATTCAGTTGTGGGGAATTATTGTCTGCGTCTGGGTTGATTCGACCCTCACTGAGGGCACAACCCCATGTGGGCCACTGCATGGGTAAGTTTGGTGTGTGTGTGTGTGTGTTGGGTTTGTGGTGGGATGGGGTGGGGACAACACACATACACACCACGTACACAATCGCCAATCCACTGCCCTGGCCTGTCCTTGTGACGCCACTGAGAAGCCACTGTGAAGCTACAGGGTTCCCCCTCCACCCAAGTGTAGGGTTTAGGGTTTAGGGTTTAACCGTAAATCCTAAACCCTAAAACACCCCACTGTAGGTTTAGGTTTAGGGTTTAGGGTTTAACCGTAAATCCTAAACCCTAAAACACCCACTACAACAACCGTCACCCACCACCAGCACTACCCCCCCAACACACACACACTACCCCCCACCTGAACTGTGAATGCAATCAGTGGACCCTGAGAAGCTACAGGGTCCCCCCTCCCACCCACCACCACCACCACCACACACACACCACAACCACCACCACATACTCCCCCCACCCACACCACACACACCACCTGCCCCCCCATCCATCACCACCACCACATACGCCCCCACCCCCCCACACTCCACCCACACACACACACACACCTACCCGCCACCTGATCTGTGAATGCAATCAACTGGCCACTGAGAAGCCATTAGGTCCCCCTCCTCCCCACCACCCACACCCACCCACACACCACCACCCACCACACCTATCCCCCACCTGACATGTGAATGTAATCAACTGGCCCTGAAGAAGCTACGGGGTCCCCCACCACCCATCACCACCCCCCACAACCCCCACCCACACTTATCCCCACACATATACACCGCCTCTACCAACACCAACACACCTACCCACCCCCTGACAATTGAATGTAATCAAGTGGCCACTATAAAAGCCACAGGTCCCCCCCCCAACCCATCATCACCCCCACAACCCCCCCCACTTATCCCCCCCAACACACGCCCACCACCACCACACACCCTACCCCCCACCACCCATCACCACCAGCTCACAACCCCCCCACAACTTAGTTATCCCCCCCCAACACCACCACCACATCCAAGCACCTACCCCCAACCACACACCATCACCACCAAACCCAACCCCCACTCACCACTTATCCCCCCCCCCCCACCTCACACAAACCCGCCACCCTAACTGCCACTATACAAGCCACAGGTCCCTTCCTGGCCTGTAAAACAGAACAAGCCCTAGTGTGTCACAAAGCGACACGTGAATGGCGGAAAGTTTGGCTACATCTGAATCAAGTGCAAACCAACCTCCACCCAACACCGTCACACACATGGCCACACAATTACACCACACAACTAACACGAATGAAAGCTACACTTAGCCTGGTCTGTGTATCTATGTAACAATGAAGAAGCCACAGAGTACCCCCCCCCCCCCCTCCCACCCCCCCCCCCGCCCCGACCCCCCAACACACACACACACACACTAACACTAATACACACACAAGCAAACACCTCCCCCCCCCCCCCCCTAGCCCCCTCCCCCCCCCCCTACAAACACACCACACACACAAACACACACACAAACACACAACAAACATACCCACTACCACCCCACCCCACCCACCACACGACACCCACCCTACACCCCCCACCCACCACGACCCACCCCCTGGTCAGTGAATGCACGCACTGAGAAGCCACAGGGTTCCAAGCTGAGCAAGAAAGAATCAGCGACATCATATCCCCGCACCCCAGCCCCCACCCCACCCCCCACACACACCTACACACACCACACATCCACCTGGTCAGTTGATGCAACCACTGAGAGCACAGGGTCCCAGCTGAAGGCAAGAAAGAATCAAGCGAACATCATACTCCCACCCCCCCCCCCCCACACACACACACAACACACCTATTAACACACACACACACACACCTGGTCAGGTGAAATGCACGCCACTGGAATCCACAGGGTCCCACTGAAGGCAAGAAAGAATCAAGCGACATCGATACCCCCCCCCCCCCCCACACAACACAACACACTACAGCACACACACACACACGCGTATATACAACACACACCTACACACACACACAGCACACTCACCTGGTCCAGTGAATGCACGCCACGTGAGAAGCCCACAGGATCCCACCTGGGGGCAATACAGAATCAAGCTTAGCTATAATTATATATATACATAAAATATATAAATAAATAAGAGGTGACTGCAACATGGGAGGGGGTGGCACCGGCAACACGGGCCCTACCGTAGTATATTATATATATAGCATATATAATATATAATATATATATTATATATATATATATATTTTTTTACCCCCTGTGGCGCAGCGCGCAGTTTTTAGCTTTTTGAAGCAACAAAGCGATGACCAATTTGATCGTTTCTCGTTCAGCGTCTGACCAAATTTGACAAATGTAGTAGTGTAGTACCCTGGTGAATGCACGGCCTCCCTTCCCCTGCCCTACATGTTGTCTAGCAGCAGTTTAATTTATTTTAGCCCTGTCAACGGTTTGGCAAGTCCTTTTCAGCATATTTGAACTGCCCCTGGACTGTAACATAGTAACATCGTGAAGCAGCAATCGGCAACAAAAACAAAACATCAGCAGACTCCACAAAAACGGTTGGATGTCCTAGCAGCAATTTATTTAGTTTTAGCCCTGTCACGGTTTGACAAGTCCTTTCAGCCTATTTTGAACTGCCCCTGGACTGAACATAGTAACATAGTGAGCAGCAATCGCAAACAGAAACAAACATCACGCAGACTCACAAAAACCGGTTGGATGTCCTAGCAGCAGTTATTTTAGTTTTTAGCCCTGTCACGGTTGGCAAGTCCTTTCAGCCTATTTGAACTGCCCTGGACTGTAACATAGTAACATAGTGGAAGCAGGCAACCGCAAACAAAACAAAACTCAGCTGACTCACAAAAAACGGTTGGATGTCCTAAGCAGCGTTTATTTAGTTTTAGCCAATGTCACTGTGTGGCAAAGTCCTTTCAGCTCTATTTGAACTGGCCCCTGGACTGTAACAAGTAACATAGTGAAGCAGCAACGCAAACAAACAATTATACATCAGCAGCTCACAAAAAAATCCGGTGGATGTCTAGCAGCAGTTTTATTTAGTTTTTAGCCTGTCACTGTTTGGCAAGTCTTTCAGCCTAATTTGAACTGCCCCTGGACCTGTAACATAGTAACATAGTGAAGCAGCAATCGCAACAACAAACAAAAACATCAAGCAGACTCCACAAAAAACCCGGTTGATGTCTAGCAGCAGTTTAATTAGTTTTAGCCCTGTCAGCGGTTTGGCAAGTCCTTTCAGCCTATTTGAAGCTGCCCCTGGACTTAACATAGTAACATAGTGAAGCAGCAATCGCAAACAAAACAAAAAAGCAGACCACAAAAAAACCATCAGTTATCGTCCGGTTGGATGTTCTAGCAGTCAAGTTTATTTAGTTTTAGCCCTGTCCGGTTTGGCAAGTCTTTCAGCTATTTGAATGCCCTGGACTGTAACATAGTAAATAGTGAAGCAGCAACCGCAAAACAAAACAAAACATCAGCTGACTCACAAAAAACCGGTTGGATTGTCTAGCGCAGTTTATTTAGTTTTTAGCCCTGTCACTGTTTGGCAAGTCCCTTTCCAGCCTATTGAACTGCCCGGACTGTAACTATAGTAACCTAGTGAAGCAGCAATCGGCCAACAAAACACAACATAAGCACGACTCACAAAAATCCGGTTGATGTCAGCAGCAGTTTATTAGTTTTAGCCACTGCACTGTTTGGCAAGTCCTTTCAGCCTATTTGAACTGCCCCTGGAATGTAACATAGTAACATAGTGAAGCAGCAAATCGCAAACTAAACAAAACATCAGCTGACTCACAAAAAACCGGTTGATGTCTAGCAGCCAGTTTATTTTTTTAGCCCTGTCACGGTTTGGCAAGTCCTTTCAGCCCTATTTTGAAACTGCCCCTGGACTGTAACATAGTAAACATAGTTGAAGCAGCAATCGCCAAACAAACATAAACATCAGCAGACTCGACAAAAATCCCGGTTGATGTCTACCAGCAGTTATTTAGTTTGTAAGCCCTGTCACGGTTTGGCAGTCCTTTCAGCGATATTTGAACTGCCCCGGACTGTAAACATAGTAACATAGTGAGCAGCAACCGCAAAACAAAACAAAACATCAGCAGACTCACAGAAAACCCGTTGGAATGTCTAGCAGCTAGTTATTTAGTTTTAGCCTGTCAACGGTTGGCAAGTCCTTCAGCCTATTTTTGAACTGCCATGGACTGTAACATGTAAACATAGTGAATGCCAGCAATCGCAAACAAAAAAAAACATCAGCTGACCACAAAAGAACCGGTTGGATTTCTAGCAGCAGTTTATTTAAGTTTTAGCCCTGTCACTGTTGGCAAGTCCTTTCAGCCTATTTGAACTGCCCCTGGACTGTAACATGTTAAATAGTGAAGCAGCAATCGCAACAAAACAAAACAATCAGCAGACTCACAAAAAACCCGTTGGATGTCTAGCAAGCAGGTTATTTATTTTTAGCCCTGTCCACTGTTTGGCAATCCTTTCAGCCCTATTGAACTGCCCTGGACTGTAACATAGTAACATATGTGAAGCAGCATCGTCAAACAAAACAACACACTGACTCACAAAAAAACCCGGTTGGATTCTGCAGCAGTTTTTATTTAGTTTAGCCCGTCACGGTTTGGCAAGTCCTTCAGCTATTTGAAGCGCCCCTGGACTGTAACATAGTAACATGTTGAGCAGCAAATCGGAAACAAACCAAAACATCAGCGGCTCACAAAAAACCGTTGATGTCTACAGCAGTTTATTTAGTTTTAGCCCTGCACTGTTGGCAAGTCCCTTTCAGCCTAATTTGAACTGCCCCTGGACTGTAACATAGTAACATAGTGCAGCAGCACTCGCAAACAAAACAAAACATCAGCTGACTCACAAAAAACCCGGTTGGATGTCTAGCAAGCAGTTTATTAGTTTGCCCTGTCACGGTTTGGCAAGTCCCTTTCAGCCCTATTTGAAACTGCCCCTGGACTGTCAACATATAACATAGTTGAAGCAGCAATCGCAAACAAAACAAACAATCAGCAGGCTCACAAAAACACCCGTTGGATGTCTAGCAGCAGTTTATTTAGTTTTATGCCTCTGTACGGTTTTGGGCAAGTTCCTTTTCTACATATTTGAACTGCCCTGGACTGTAACATAGTACATAAGTGAAGCAGCAATCGCAAACAGAAACAAAAACATAGCAGACTCACAAAAAAACCGGTTTGGATGTCTGGCAGCAGTTTATTTATTTGTAGCTCCCTGTCAACTGTTGGAAGTCCTTTCAGCTATTTTGAACTGCCCCTGACTGTAACATTAGTAACATAGTGAAGCAGCAATCGCAAACAAAAACAAAACATCAGCCAGACTCACAAAAAACCCGGTTGGATGTCTAGCAGCAGTTATTTAGTTTTAGCCCTGTCAATGTTTGGGCAAGTCCTTTCAGCCTAGTTTGAACTGCCCCTGACTGTAACATAGTAACATAGTGAAGAGCAACCGCAAAAAAAACCAACATGCAGGCAGACTCACAAAAAACCCGGTGGATGTCTGGCACAGTTTATTTAATTTGTAGCCTGTCACTGTTTTGGCAAGGTCCTTAAGCTCTATTGACTGCCGCCTGGACTGTAATAAGTAACTATAGTGAAGCAGCAATCGCAAACAAAAAACATCAGCAGACTCACAAAAAACGGTTGCGATTCTAGCAGCAGTTTATTAGTTTTAGCCCCGTCAACGGTTGCAAGTCTTTCGCCTATTTGAACTGCCCTGGACTGTAACATAGTAACATAGTGAAGCAGCACCGCAACAAAACAAAACATCAGCAAACTCACAAAAAACCCGGTTGGATGTCTAAGCAGCAGTTTATTTATTTTTAGCCCTGTTCACTGTTTGGCAAGTCCTTTCACTATTTTGAACTGCCCATGGACTTGTATTAAAATAGTGAAGCAGTACTCACAAAAAAGACGGAACATCAGCAGACTCACCAAATAACGCAGTGGGATCGTCTAGCAGCCCAAGCGGTACGGTTTCGTCTTGTCCACATCCCTGGCCAGGCGTGAAGAGCAAGGGTGGTGGGTGATGTTTGGGTGGTAAGTGTGGTAAGGGGTGGGTTGGTCGGTAGGGTGTGGGTTGGGTGGTTAAGATGGTGGTTGGGTGGTAGTGTGGGTGGGTGGGTGGGATTGGGGGTGTAGGGTGGGGTGGGTGGGTGGGTGGGTGGGTGGGTGGGTTTTGTTGTACGTTGGTGGGGTTTGGGTGGTAGGTGGTTGGTGGTTGGGTGGAGGTGGTGTGTAGGGTGGTTGGGTGGGTTTGGTAGTAGGGTGGTTGGGTGGGTGGTTGGTGTGTTGGGTGGTGGATTGGTGGTAGGGTTGGTGGTTGGTACGTTGGGTGGGTGGGTTCGGTGTGGTAAGGGTGGTGGTGGGTGATTGGTGGTAGGGTGTGTTGGGTGGGTGGATTGGGTGGTAGGGTGTGTGGGGGTGGATGGTGGTAGGTGGGTGGGTGGGTGATTGGGTGGTAGGGTGGGTGGTGGTTTTTGGGTGGTAGGTAGGGTGGGTGGGTGGTGGGTGGTAAGGGTGGTAGGTGGTGGAATTGGGTGGTAGGTGGGTGGGTGGGTGGATTGGGTGGTAGGGTGGGTGGGTGGGTGGATGGTGGTAGGGTGGGGTGGGTGGGTGGATTGGGTGGTAGGGTGGGGGTTGGGTGATTGAGTGTAAGGGTGGGTGGGTGGGTGGATGGGTGGTAGGGTGGGTGGGTGGTTTGGGTGTAGGGTGGGTGGGTGGATGGATTAAGTGGTAGGGTGGGTGGGTGGGTGGTGGATTGGTGGTAGGGTGGGTGTGTGGGTGGGTGGATTGGGTGGTAGGTGTGTGGGTGGGTGGATTGGGTGGTAAGGGTGGGTGGGTGGGTGGTTGGGTGGTAGGGTGGGTTGGGTGGGTGGTTGGGTGGTAGGGTGGGGTAGGTGGGATTGGGTGGTAGGGTGGGTGGGTGGGTGGATTGGGTGGTAGGGTGGGTGGGTGGGGTGGATTGGGTGGTAGGGGTGGGTTGGGTGGATTGGGTTGGTAGGTGGGGAGGTTGGTGGATTGAAGTGTAGGGTGGGTGGGTGGGTGAATTGGGTGGTAGGGTGGGTGGGTGGTTTGGGTGGTAGGGTGGGTGGGTGGTGGAATTGGGTGGTAGGGTGGGTGGGTGGGTGGTGGATGGGTGGTAGGTGGGTGGTGGGTGGTGGGTGGGTGGATTGGGTGGTAGGTGGGTGGGTGGGTGGTGGGTGGTATTGGGTGGTAGGGTTGGGTGGGTGGGTGGATCGGGTGGTAGGGTGGGTGGGTGGATGGTTTGGGTGGTAGGGTGGTGGGTGGGTGGTGGGTGGTAGGGTGGGTGGTAGGTGGGTGGTGGGTGGTAGGGTGGGTGGGTGTAGGGTGGGTGGGTGTAGAGTGTGGGTGGTGGGTGTGGGTGGTGGTGGGGTGGGTGGGTGGGTGGTAGGGTGGGTGGTGGTGGGTTGGGTTGGTACGTTGGGGTGGGTGGTTTGGGTGGTAGGGTGGGTGGGTGGGTTGGGGTGGTAAGGTGGGTGGTGGGTTGGTTGTACGTTGGGTGGGTGGTTTGGGTGGTAGGGTGGGTGGTGGTTGGGTGGTAAGGTGGGTGTAGGGTGTTTGGGTTTTGGTAGTAGGGTGGTTGGTTGGTGGGTTGGGTGTGTTGGGTGTGTGGGTGGTGGTTTGGGTTGGGGTCTAGGGTGGGTGGAGAGGAATGGGTGGTTTGGTAGGGTGGGGTGGGTTGGGTTGTAGGTGGGTGGGTGGGCGAGGAGGGTGGGTTGGTGGTATCAAATTAGGGGGAATTGAACTGGTGGCGGGTGTGAGGGGAGGGGACAGGGAGCGGGTATTCGCAAGAAGCTTTGGGGGCGGCGCTAGCTCTTGAAGCACGGGCATCAATCCTGTGACAAGCAGTGAAGCAGCTATGTGGATGCGCAAATGGACCAATTTAATTATATATACTACATGGGTAAATAAATATTATTAACAGTCAGCGTCAGGAAATCCTGAGAAATCCTGAGTATCTGTAGTAATATATAAATGAGATACTAAGATTATCAAAGAATATTTTGCTGTTAAGATATGATAAGTCACATAGGAGAGTAGGAGACATAGTATCTATGGCAAAATGCTGCTTCTAAATCGATTCATAGGGAACCCTTTAAAAT
>JAJSRW010001549.1:0-34208 GCA_022414725.1 Microglena sp. YARC | reverse complement strand
TAGGCTGAACCTGCCCTCAGGGCTGAACCCTTGCCTATGGCTTGGCCCCTTTATATATATCACACTCAGGCGCCCTCTATACCACCCTGAGATAGAGAAAGGGGGATATAAGGGGTCCTACTAAGTGTCTCTTCCTAATCAAGGCCTAAGGGCCTTGAATTAGGAGAGAGACTTGATGGTTACCAAAAATCTATCACCCCTGGCTTTAGTTACCTTTTAGGGTTACCCTTTAGGGGTTACCCTAAAGGGGCCAATGCCCATAGGGCATAGCCTTACCTCCTTGGGGTGAATCGAGGGTTAGGGTGATCCCTTTTTGGTTGGACCATAGCATGCGTGTTTAGGGACAAGGGCGAGTGGGCCCCTTTAGGGCCTTTCTTATTAAGGGGGGGGGGGTGTGGTTATAGCTGGGGGTGAAGACAAAGGGCTAGCCTATATAAAAAAGGCTATGCCCCCGTTTATAAAGGGCATTGGCCCTGGGTGGCCATTCTCTGGAGCCATTCTGGTAGGGCTCGGCCTAAGGGGCTTGTAATACGCTCTCAAACATGGTCATAAAAATGGGATCACCCCTAAAGAATGAACCCTTTCTTTAGGGTAACCCCCTAACCCCTTTTATAAAGGGAGGGTAACCCCTAAGGCCCTAAGCTCTTTAGGGTTACCCTAAAGCTTTGGGTTACCTAAAGGGGTTAGGGCAGTGCCATAGGGGCAGGGTTCAGCCTTACCCCTTCCCTTGGGGTTTACTCTAAGGGTTAGGGTGAATCCGAGGGTTAGGGCCGAACCCTTGAGGGTCCTTTAAAAGGGGCCGAGACAGTGCCATAGGGCAGGGATTCAGCCTGAATCGGGGGCAGGGTTAGCCTAACCCTCGGATTCAACCCCTTTATATCCCCGCTAATAGAATATAAGAAGGGGCCAATGCCCCATAGGGCAGGGTTCAGCCTTGGGGCATAGCCTAATTTAGGGTAACCCTAAAGGGCTGAGGGGGGGGGTAGTCTGGGGTAAGGGCTGAACCCTGCCTATGGCATTGGCCCTTTAGGGTAACCCTTTAAAGGCTGAGGGTGGGGTAAGGCCCATTTTTGTGTTCCATATTTGAGAGAGCACTTAGAGAGAGTGTTTGGCAGGGCCTTAGGGAAACTCCGGCTTTATGCGGGGGTTAATTTAATTTTAATAAAAGCTCTTTTAAGTTAAGTGCAAAAGGCTAGCTTCTGACTTATGCTCCCCGGGGAAAGCATTGCCAATTTTTGTTGGATTTTATAAAATAAAATAATAGTTTATATATTTTAGCTAGACTCAACTAAGGAGATATGGCAGAATGGTAAACGCTACGGACTTTAAATCCGTTGCTTGTAAAAGTCGTAAAGGTTCAAGTCATCTTTTCCCAATTTAATTTAATAAGTACTTTCGCCCCTTTGACCGTTCTGATCTTTTTCCCCTCTGCATAGCTTTAGTTTTCCTTTAATTAAAAAACTAGCATAGCTTTAGCTTTAAGCTATAAGCGTTAAAAAAGCCCCATCGTCTAGAGGCCTAGGACACCTCCTTTCACGGAGGAGACGGGGATTCGAATTCCCTGGGGGTATATTAGTTTAAGTGAAAAACTTAGATGCAATTAAATGATCAAGTCGCCAAAAATATGAAGAATACTTAAGTATTCCGGTATTTTAGAATACATATCTTTGATTTATACAATAATTAAGCAAATAATATTTCTTATGGCAGGAAAATCAGTTGAACGCCCTTTCTCAGATATTTTAACAAGTATTCGTTACTGGGTAATCCATAGTACATTACTATTCCTGCATTATTCATTGCAGGATGGCTTTTCGTAAGTACAGGTTTAGCATATGACGTTTTTGGTACTCCGCGTCCAAACGAATATTTCACAGAATCACGTCAAGAAAGTCCTTTAATTACTGATCGTTTTAACGCTTTAGCACAAGTAAAAGAGTTATCTCAACAATAATTTTAGATTATTAATAACAACTACTAAGAATTTATAAAATTTTTATATTTATAGGTGTTTTAGCTTTATAACTCTTATAAAGTAAAGCCATAGCTTATAAAGCAAAACCTAATAGCTTTTTTTCTTTATTTATAGAATACCCCGGGACCGGTTGAATCTCTTTTAAAAATGATCCTTTTTCCTTCCCGATAGCTTTAGCTACCCCCTTTTTTATATCTTAAAAGAGGCTATAAAAGAATTATTCTCTATTTTGTATATTAATCCCTTTATCGCTCAAACTATGGGCCACCCATCTAAACAGGGGGGGTGCTCCACTGCTTTAAGCCCAACAGAGGTACAATAGCTAAAGCTATGAAATAGCAGAGTTCAATTAAGTTAATTATAACTTTAGCTATAACTAGTAAAGATAATAATATAGTTTTTTCCATTCTAAGCAAAATTGATCCGTCTAAACACTCTCTAATAGCCTGGCTCCAGAAATGGCTCCAGGGCGGGGGGTTACATATGGTCTAAATTTCTGTGTTTTGCGCGCTGGTCTCGTTTTTAGCGATCATATTTACCCTTCCTTCCCCTCCGGGGGGCTCTTTTTATGGGCTCTTTTTATGGGCTTCTGCCCATAGGCCCCTTTTTTATTTAAACACGCTCTCAAATATGGTCACAAAAATCATATATTTTTGTGTAACCATCAAGTGCTCTCTCCTAATCAAGGCCCCTTAGCCCTTTAGGGTTACCTTTAGGGTTACCCTTTAGGGTTACCCTTTAGGGTTACCCTTTAGGGTTACCCTTTAGGGTTACCCTTTAGGGTTACCCTTTAGGGTTACCCTTTAGGGTTTACCCTTTAGGGTTACCCTTTAGGGTTACCCTTTAGGGTTACCCTTTAGGGTTACCTTTAGGGTTACCCTTTAGGGTTACCCTTTAGGGTTACCTTTAGGGTTACCCTTTAGGGTTACCCTTTAGGGTTACCCTAAAAGGGGCCAATGCCCATAGGGCATAGCCCTTACCCCCTTGGGGTTGAGGGTTAGGCCGAGCCCAAAGGGGAAATATGGTCACAAAAAATGGGCCCACCCCCAGGGGGGGTGATAGATTTTTTGTGTACCATATTTAGAGAGAGCACTTGCAAACACTCTCTCTAAATATGGTTACAAAAAATCTATGATTTTTTGTGACCATATTTAGAGAGAGTGTTTGATTTAGAGAGCGTGTTTATAAGTGCTCTCTCTAAATATGGTCACAAAAAATCTATCACCCCCTGGCCTTTAGGGTTACCCTAAAGGGGTTAGGGTGATCCCATTTTTGTGACCATATTTGAGAGAGCACTTAAAGGGGCCTTGGAGAGAGTGTTTTATAAGTGCTCTATCCAAATGCCCTCAACCCCTTAATACCCCCCTAATAAGAAAAAAGGGGGGGTTGGTATGGGGTTAAGGGTAAATATGGTCGCTAAAAACGAGAGCCAGCGCGCAAAAACAAAAATTTAGACCATATTTAAGAGAGCACTTAGACCAGAATAGGTCTGTATAGAAAATTGTTTAAAAAACTATAGTTTTAGTTCTAAGCTATTCTTGTTAATAGTCTATTAAGGGGGGCACAAGTAGAACCTTGCCCCCCCTTAAAAATTATTTTTCAGAAGAGGGGTTAAGAACCCCTCCTAACCCCATACCAACCCCCCCCTTTTTTTCTTATTAGGGGGGGGTATTAAGGGGTTAAGGAGCTACCCCATATTTGAAGGGTAAACAGCATTTATAACAAAAAACCGAGATATACTAGTTTATTAGTAGAGTCTAAAAATAAATTTAGTATAATTAATGAAAGGATTTTGATTTTTTTGGTTTTGATTTTTTTGTTAATTCTAATTTTAAGGGTTAAAGGGCAAAGCCCTTTAGATTTCGCTATAAATTATTTTTTTAAAAAATTCGACAAGTGCTCTCTCCTAATCAAGGCCTTAGCCCTTTAGGGTTACCCTAAAGGGGTTAGGCCGAGCCCCAAAGGGGAAATATGGTCTCTAAATTTTTGCGCGTTGCGCAAAAATTTAGACATATTTGCCCTAGGATTCAGGGCTCGGCTAACCCCTTTAGGGTAACCCTAAAGGGCTAGGGGCCTTGATTAGGAGAGTGTTTGGGAGTGCTAAAAAATAAATTATATTAAAACATAACAAATGGTTTATTAAAACATAGCAAATGGTTTATTAAAAAACCAGATACCCCCCTTTTTTTTTTATGAAAGTTATGAAGTGAAAACTATTTTTCGGTTATTAAAACTTAATTACACATGCTTTCTAGGCACCCTTATTTTAAAGGGGGGTAAAATTTAAAAGGGCTTTGCCATACCAAGAGCTTTAGCTATAAAGCTGTCTTATTACCTTAGAAAGCCCTGGGGGTACCCTAATAGCTTTAGCTATAAAGAGTTTCTCTTTAACTCCTTTAAAAATGTAAATGTCTTTGCCCATAAAATGGAGGTGTACAGCTTTGGACCCGAAAATTTAATAGGTAGCAAGAAATTTTGTTTTATGGGCAGAGCCCATAAGACACTTTATATTAGCCTCTAATAGCTTTAGCTATAGAAAGAGTTTAAATGGGGGGTGTTTTCCCCCGGCAAAGCCCATTAAATTGGACGCACAAATTTAAAAAATTCAACTTATCAAAAATTATAGATCCTCTCAAATTATAGTATAGTTTATTTTAACTAAGTACTCTCTAAAATATGGTCTCTCAAAACCCCGCGCTGGTTCTCTTGATAGGGCTCTGCCCTTAAGGGTTTTTAGAGACCTTATTTTAGGATTCTTCTGGGACCCTAAAGGGTTCGGCCCTGTCTTCACCCCTTTATATCCCCCCCCTTTTTTTCTTATTAGGGGGGGGGGATATTAAAGGGGTGAAGACAGGGGCTCGGCCTAAGGAGCCTAGGAGAGAGCACTTAGTAGCTAAAAAGCTAGAAATTTAAAAACCCTTTCCTTTAACCCATAGGGGGAGTAAGCCGCTTATAATTTAGAAGGATTTATTCGTAAATAATATCATCAGACCACCCCATACAGGTTCTTACTTGTTGTTTGGGACCCCCCTGGGTCCAAGACAAGATAGAGCCGACAAGACTAAGTGCTCTCTCCTAGGCCTTAGCCCTTTAGGGTTACCCTAAAGGGGTTAGGCCGAGCCCCTGTCTTCACCCCCTCACCCTTTATATCCCCCCCTAATAAGAAAGGGGGGGGGTATAAAGGGGTAAGGGTTCGGGCCCTTGTCCCGTAGGGACCCCCATACTACCCCCCCCCTTTATTATTAGGGGGGGGGATATAAAGGGGTTAGGGGCCTTTTCTGGGGTGGGCCCCTAAAGGGTTCGGCCCTTGTCCCCGTAGGGACCCCCCTAACCCCTTTATAAAGGGAGGGTAACCCCTCCTTTATAAAGGGGCCAATGCCCATAGGGCATAGCCCTTGGGCATAGCCCTAACCCCTTTTAGGGTAACCCTAAAGGGCTGAGGGTGGGGTGAGGGGCTAGGCCCCTTTTTTATTTTTATTAAGGGGCCTTGGAGAGTGTTTGGTGTTTAAAATAAACTTTAAAATTTACTATTAGGTCATTAAAAATTCTTAAAACAAATAACCCCCCCTATTTCAAAAGGGGGTGGCCCAATTTGTAACTAGTCACTCAGGCCACCCATATTTAAGATGTCAGAAATATAGGGGGTTATACACAGTTTAGAGTCTCTTAGTAAGTTTCAAAGTGACTATAGCTTTAGCTAAAAGTAAATGCACCCCTTATTAAAAAAGGGGTGGCCCGTTGATAGATAGATTAAAAAAAAAGAAATTATATGGAAATTTTTAGCTCGATCTGTAGGTAGACGTAAAGAAAGCAGTTGCTCAAGTCCAAATTGTTAAAGGAACTGGCCAATTTTTAATTAATAATAAATTAGCAGATGAATATTTACAAAATAATTCGTGTTCAATTATTTCAGTTAAAGCGCCTTTAGAGATTTTAAAAAAATTAAACCATGAAGTTGATTCAGATGAAACAACTAATAATGTTACAAATTTGGCCTTTGATACTTTTGTAAAAGTAAAAGGTGGGGGAATAATTGGTCAAGCAGAAGCGATTAAATTAGGGACTTGCACGAGCAATTTGTGAAATTAATTCTGTGCCTCTTCAGAGTCTTTTAATTGTTTGATCCTTTTGTTACCCCTCTTCTCAAATAGAGGGTGGTCCCCTTTTAAAATGGCAAAGCCCATAAAGAAGAAGAAAAAAATACAAATGAAGAGAAAAAAACAAATTCTAGTATTCTAGCTGAAGTCAGAAAACAGTTTAAAACAAAAGGATATTTAACTCAAGATGCAAACGTGTTAAAGAACTGTAGAAAATATGGTTTAAAAAAAAGCAAGAAAAGCTACGCAATATTCACAAACGTTAAGTTACTTTTATTGGTTAAATTTAAACTTATTCTAACTTTAGCTGTTAACCTGCCTTACTAAGAACCCACAGGCCTATAATTAGCACCCCCTCTTTCAAATAAGGGCTATGCCCTAAACACGCTCTCTAAATATGGTCACAAAATGGGATCACCCTAACCCCTTTATAAATGGAGGTAACCCCTCCTTTATAAAGGGCCAGGGGGGTGATAGATTTTTGTGTAACCATATTTACCCTAAAGGGCTCGGCCCTAAGGGGCCTTGGAGAGCGTATTTATAAGTGCTCTCTCTAAATATGGTTACACAAAAATCTATCACCCCCATATACTACCCCCCCCTGAGGGGCTATGCCATACTACCCCCCCCCCTAATAAGAAGGGCCCTAAAGGGTTCGGCCCTGAGGGGCCTTAGGGGGGGATATAAAGGGCATTGGGCCCTTTCTTATCAGGGCCCTAAAGGGTTCGGCCCCTTACCCCTTACCTTACCCCTTTCCCCTTTGGGGTTACCCTAAAGGGGTTACAAGGGGTTACCCTAAAGGGGTTAGGGGCCTTAGGTGGGGATATAAGGGGGTGATCCCATTTTTGTGACATATTTCCCTGCCCTAAAGGCAGGGGCTCGGCCTAACCCCTTTAGGGTAACCCTAAAGGGCTAAGGGGCCTTGATTAGGAGAGAGCACTTAGTATATAAAGGGCATTGGCCCCGGTTTAAAGGTCCTTTTAAAAAAGAGGGGTGCTAATTATAGGCCCCTTTTCAAACTCTTTATAGAAATAGCTAAAGCTATTAAGGGGGGGTACTTCATTAGAGTTAAACCTACCGCATAAGATAAATAAATATTTAAATAAGATTCTAGTTTTAAAATTATTTTTTTATTAAGGGGGGGCATTAACAAGTTAGCGCCCCCCCTTAATAAAAAATAAAAAACGTGACTTTTTGCATATCCTATTTAAATTATAAACTGTTTTGTGGTCACCCATATAAAATAAGGGGGTGCTTAATAAGACAGGGTTCATAACTCTTAAAAACTAGGGTAAACTTTAAGGGCGCTGAAACTTGCCCTTAAGGGTTGGTACCCCAGGGGGGTTAGGGCCGAGCCCGTCCCAGGACTGGTCCAGGAGAATCCTGAGGGTAAATCAAACACTCTCCAAGGCCCCTAGGGCCGAGCCCTGAATCCTAGGGGCAAATATGGTCACAAAAATGGGCCCACCCCTAAAGAATGAACCTTTAGGGTAACCCCCCTTAGGGTAACCCCTTTAGGGTAACCCCTTTTAGGGTAACCCTTTAGGGTAACCCCTTTAGTAACCCCTTTAGGTAACCTTTAGGGACCCTTTAGGGTAACCCTTTAGGGTAACCCCTTTAGGGTAACCCCCTTTAGGGTAACCCCTTTAGGGTAACCCCAAAGGGGTGGGGTAAGGGGTGATAGATTTAACCATATTTAGAGAGAGTGTTTGCAAGTGCTCTCCCTAACCCCTTTAAAATATAAATGGAGGGTAACCCTCCTTTATAAAGGGGCTTGGTAAGGGCTGTCTTGTGGGCTCTGCCCACAAAGCCCTTAATAAAAAAGGGGCCGAGCCCTGAATCCTAGGTAAATATGGTTACACAAAAATCTATCACCCCTTACCCCACCCCATACTAACCCCCCCCCCTTTCTTATTAGGGGGGGGATATAAAGGGGTTACCCTAAGGGTTCATTCTTTAGGGGTGATCCCATTTTGTGACCATATTTGAGAGAGCACTTGATGGTCGCTAAAAAACCCTCCCTGATTTCATTAGGGTGACGGACTCTCCCTCAACCCTTTATAAATGGAGGGTTAACCCCTCCATTTATAAAGGGGTAAATATGTAATACCCCCCCTGGTAAATAAGCCTGGGGTTAGGGCATTGGCCCCTTTTTTTGTTTTATAAAGTGGAGGGGTTAGAGGGGATTTTTTCCCTATTAAGGGGGCTAAGCTTTTATAGGAAACTCCGGGGGGGGGCTAGCCTTTTAAAGAGGCTTTTAGAGACGATATTTCAGGGCCCATGGGTTCGATTAGTTTAATGAACTATTAATTATTGTTTTATCCAATGGCGCCTGTAGAATAAAAATCCTCTGTTATAAGCCCAGCTGTTCTTACTCCCCTGGGTGATATTACAGGTGACTCCTTATAAATAATAATTTTTCTTTAATTTAAAACTGGTGAAATATAAACATTTAAAGCATAGCTTTAAAAACTGTTATTACCCCCCTTTAATAAGGGAGGTATAAAACTCCCGTATATAGAAATATAGCTAAAACTGAGAGATTTAATAATAATAAAATTTTCCTTTAAATCTTTTTCATGGGTTAAAGTCTACCCCTTTAAAAATATGGGGTGGCCCCTTTTAAACGTCTTTTTAAGGACCTATTTAATATATCCCCCTTAAAAGCCCATAAAACCATTTAAGTTTAAATAATTTAAAAAGAAAAAATAGTTAAGAATAAACCACCCTTTTTTAAGAGGCCCTTTTAAATTAAACACTCTCTGGGCCCACCCCTCCCTAATGAAATAAGGGAGGGGGGGCCAGAGAGCACTTAGTTCTTTTAGGGCCTATTTCGTATGCCCCCCTTAAAACAAATTGAAATATACCACATCTTTTAAAAAAATAATTAGCATTGGGCACCCATTTTTTTTTAAAGGACTTAATTACAGTTAAATTATGTGGGTCGCCCCTGTTTTAAATACTAAGTGCTCTCTCTAAACACTCTTTGGGCCCCCCGGAGTTGAGGTCCCTAGGAGGGGGGTTAAATATGGTCGCTAAAAAAGCTTAGCCAATGCCTTAATAGGGGAAGAAAGATCCCCTCTAACCCTCCATTTATAAAGGGGGCAAAGGGGCCAATGCCTAACCCCAGGCTATTACCACCCCCCTTCTTATTAGGGGGGGGGTATTAGGGGTTAGGGCATAGCCTTGACCCTTTTATAAATGGAGGGGTTACCTCCATTTATAAAGGGTTGAGGGAGAGTCCGTACCTAATGAAATCAGGGAGGGTTTTTTAGCGACCATCAAGTGCTCTCTCAAATATGGTCACAAAAAATGGGATCACCCCTAAAGAATGAACCCTTTAGGGTAACCCCTTTATATCCCCCCCCTAATAAGAAAGGGGGGGGGGGTTAGTATGGGGTGGGGTAAGGGGGTGATAGATTTTTGTGTAACCATATTTACCCTAGATTCAGGGCTCGGCCCTTTTTTTATTAAGGGCTTTGTGGGCAGAGCCCACAAGACAGCCCTTACCAAGCCCCTTTATAAAGGAGGGGTTACCCTCCATTTATATTTTATAAAGGGGTTAGGGAGAGCACTTGCAAACACTCTCTCTAAATATGGTTAAATCTATCACCCTTACCCCACCCCTTTGGGGTTACCCTAAAGGGGTTACCCTAAAGGGGTTACCCTAAAGGGGTTACCCTAAAGGGGTTACCTAAAGGGGTTACCCTAAAGGGGTTACCCTAAAGGGGTTACCCTAAAGGGTTACCCTAAAGGGGTTACCCTAAAGGGGTTACCCTAAGGGGTACCCTAAAGGGTTACCCTAAAGGGTTACCCTAAGGGGGGTTACCCTAAAGGGTTCATTCTTTAGGGGTGGGCCCATTTTTGTGACCATATTTGCCCTAGGATTCAGGGCTCGGCCCTAGGGGGCCTTGGAGAGTGTTTGATTTACCCTCAGGATTCTCCTGGAGCCAGTCCTGGGAGGGCTCGGCCCTAACCCCCCTGGGGTAACCAACCCTTAAGGGCAAGTTTCAGCGCCCTTAAAGTTTACCCTAGTTTTTAAGAGTTATGAACCCTGTCTTATTAAGCACCCCTTATTTATATGGGTGACCACAAAACAGTTTATAATTTAAATAGGATATGCAAAAAGTCACGTTTTTTTATTTTTTATTAAGGGGGGCGCTAACTTGTTAATGCCCCCCTTAATAAAAAATAATTTTAAAACTAGAATCTTATTTAAATATTTATTTATTTATGGCGGTAGGTTTAACTCTAATGAAGTACCCCCCTTAATAGCTTTAGCTATTTCTATAAAGAGTTTGAAAAGGGGCCTATAATTAGCACCCCTCTTTTTTAAAAGGACCCTTTAAACCGGGGCCAATGCCCTTTATATACTAAGTGCTCTCTCCTAATCAAGGCCCCTTAGCCCTTTAGGGTTACCCTAAAGGGGTTAGGCCGAGCCCCTGCCCTTTAGGGCAGGGAAATATGGTCACAAAAATGGGATCACCCCTTATATCCCCACCTAAGGCCCCCTAACCCCTTTAGGGTAACCCCTTGTAACCCCTTTAGGGTAACCCCAAAGGGGAAAGGGGTAAGGGGTAAGGGGTAAGGGCCGAACCCTTTAGGGCCTGATAAGAAAGGGGCCAATGCCTTTATATCCCCCCCTAAGGCCCTCAGGGCCGAACCCTTTAGGGCCCTTCTTATTAGGGGGGGGGTAGTATGGGCATAGCCCCTCAGGGGGGGGGTAGTATGGGGGTGATAGATTTTTGTGTAACCATATTTAGAGAGAGCACTTATAAATACGCTCTCCAAGGCCCCTTAGGGCCGAGCCCTTTAGGGTAAATATGGTTACAAAAAATCTATCACCCCCCTGGCCCTTTATAAAGGAGGGGTTACCCTCCATTTATAAAGGGGTTAGGGTGATCCATTTTTGTGACCATATTTAGAGAGCGTGTTTAGGGGCATAGCCCTTATTTGAAAGAGGGGGTGCTAATTATAGGCCTGTGGGTTCTTAGTAAGGCAGGTTAACAGCTTAAAGTTAGAATAAGTTTAAATTTAACCAATAAAAGTAACTTAACGTTTGTGATATTGCGTAGCTTTTCTTGCTTTTTTTTAAACCATATTTTCTACGTTCTTTAACACGTGCATCTTGAGTTAAATATCCTTTTGTTTTAAACTGTTTTCTGACTTCAGCTAGAATACTAGAATTTGTTTTTTTCTCTTCATTTGTATTTTTTTTCTTCTTCTTTATGGGCTTTGCCATTTAAAAGGGGACCACCCTCTATTTGAGAAGAGGGGGTAACAAAAGGATCAACAATTAAAAGACTCTGAAGAGGCACAGAATTAATTTCACAAATTGCTCGTGCAAGTCCTAATTTAATCGCTTCTGCTTGACCAATTATTCCCCCCACCTTTTACTTTTACAAAAGTATCAAAGGCCAAATTTGTAACATTATTAGTTGTTTCATCTGAATCAACTTCATGGTTTAATTTTTTTAAAATCTCTAAAGGCGCTTTAACTGAAATAATTGAACACGAATTATTTTGTAAATATTCATCTGCTAATTTATTATTAATTAAAAATTGGCCAGTTCCTTTAACAATTTGGACTTGAGCAACTGCTTCTTTACGTCTACCTACAGATCGAGCTAAAAATTTCCATATAATTTCTTTTTTTTTAATCTATCTATCAACGGGCACCCCTTTTTTAATAAGGGGTGCATTTACTTTTAGCTAAAGCTATAGTCACTTTGAAACTTACTAAGAGACTCTAAACTGTGTATAACCCCCTATATTTCTGACATCTTAAATATGGGTGGCCTGAGTGACTAGTTACAAATTGGGCCAACCCCCTTTTGAAATAGGGGGGGTTATTTGTTTTAAGAATTTTTAATGACCTAATAGTAAATTTAAAGTTTATTTTAAACACCAAACACTCTCCAAGGCCCCTTAATAAAAATAAAAAAGGGGCCTAGCCCCTCACACCCACCCTCAGCCCTTTAGGGTTACCTAAAGGGGTTAGGGCTATGCCCCAAGGGCTATGCCCTATGGGCATTGGCCCCTTTATAAAGGAGGGGTTACCCTCCCTTTATAAAGGGGTTAGGGGGGTCCCTACGGGGACAAGGGCCGAACCCTTTAGGGGCCCACCCCAGAAAAGGCCCCTAACCCCTTTATATCCCCCCCCTAATAATAAAGGGGGGGGGTAGTATGGGGGTCCCTACGGGGACAAGGGCCGAACCCTTACCCCTTTATACCCCCCCCCTTTCTTATTAGGGGGGGGATATAAAGGGGTGAGGGGGTGAAGACAGGGCTCGCCTAACCCCTTTAGGGTAACCTAAAGGGCTAAGGGGCCTAGGAGAGAGCACTTAGTCTTGTCGGCTCTATCTTGTCTTGGACCCCAGGGGGTCCCAAACAACAAGTAAGAACCTGTATGGGGTGGTTGATGATATTATTACGAATAAATCCTTCTAAATTATAAGCGGCTTACTCCCCCTATGGGTTAAGGGAAAGGGTTTTTTAATTTCTAGCTTTTTAGCTACTAAGTGCTCTCTCCTAGGCTCCTTAGGGCCGAGCCCCTGTCTTCACCCCTTTAATATCCCCCCCCTAATAAGAAAAAAGGGGGGGGGATATAAAGGGGTGAAGACAGGGGCGAACCCTTTAGGGTCCCAGAAGAATCCTAAATAAGGTCTCTAAAAACCCTTAAGGCAGAGCCCTATCAAGAGAACCAGCGCGGGGTTTTGAGAGACCCATATTTTAGAGAGTACTTTAGTTAGAAATAACTATACTATAATTTTGAGAGGATCTATAATTTTTGATAAGTTGAATTTTTTTAAATTTGGTGCGTCCCAATTTAATGGGCTTTGCCGGGGAAAACACCCCCCATTTAAACTCTTTATAGCTAAAGCTATTAGAGGGGGTAATATAAAGTGTCTTATGGGCTCTGCCCATAAAACAAAAAATTTCTTGCTACCTATTAAATTTTCGGGTCCAAAGCTGTACACCTCCATTTTTATGGGCAAAGACATTTACATTTTAAAGGAGTTAAAGAGAAACTCTTTATAGCTAAAGCTATTAGGGTACCCCAGGGCTTTCTAAGGTAATAAGACAGCTTTATAGCTAAAGCTCTTTGGTATGGGCAAAGCCCCTTTTAAATTTTACCCCCCCTTTAAAATAAGGGTGGCCTAGAAAGCATTGTGGTAATTAAGTTTAATAACCGAAAAATAGTTTTGCACTTCATAACGTTCATAAAAAAAAAAGGGGGGTATCTGGTTTTTTAATAAACCATTTGCTATGTTTTTAATAAAAACCATTTGTTATGTTTTAATATAATTTATTTTTTAGCACTCCCAAACACTTCTCCTAATCAAAGGCCCCTTAGCCCTTTAGGGTTACCCTAAAGGGGTTAGGCCGAGCCTGAATCCTAGGGGCAAATATGGTCTAAATTTTTGCGCAAACGCAGCGCAAAAAATTTAGAGACCCATATTTTCCCTTTTGGGGCTCGGCCTAACCCCTTTAGGGTAACCCTAAAGGGCTAAGGGGCCTTGATTAGGAGAGAGCACTTGGTCGAATTTTTTTTAAAAAAATAAATTTAAGCGAAATCTATAAGGGCTTTGCCCTTTAACCCTTAAATTAGAATTAACAAAAAATCAAAACCAAAAAAAATCAAAATCCTTTCATTAATTTATACTAAATTTATTTTTTAGAACTCTACTAATAAACTAGTATATCTCGGTTTTTTTGTTTATAAATGCTGTTTACCCTTCAAATATGGGGTAGCTCCTATAACCCCTTAATACCCCCCCCTAATAAGAAAAAAAAAGGGGGGGGGTTGGGTATGGGGTTAGCGGAGGGGGTTCTTAACCCCTCTTCTGAAAAATAAGAATTTTTTAAGGGGGGGCAAGGTTCTACTTGTGCCCCCCCCTTAATAGACTATTAACAAGAATAGCTTAGAACTAAAAACTATAGTTTTTTTTAAACAATTTTCATATACAGACCTATTCTGGTCTAAGTGCTCTCTAAATAGGGTCTAAATTTTTTTTTGCGCGCTGGCTCTCGTTTTTTAGCGACATATTTTACCCTTAACCCCATACCAACCCCCCCTTTTTCTTATTCAAGGGGGGGGTATTAAGGGGTTGAGGGCATTGGATAGAGCACTTATAAAACACTCTCTCCAAGGCCCCTTTAAGTGCTCTCTCCAAAATATGTACTGTCACAAAAATGGATCACCCTAACCCCTTTAGGGTAACCCTAAAGGGCCAGGGGGGGTGATAGATTTTTTTGACCATATTTAGAGAGAGCAACTTTATAAACACGCTCTCTAAATCAAACACTCTCTCTAAATATGGTCACAAAAAATCATAGATTTTTGTGGGTAACCATATTCTAGAGAGAGTGGTTTGCAAGTGCCTCTCTCTAAATATTGGTTACCACAAAAATCTATCACCCCCCCTGGGGGTGGGCCCATTTTTTTGTGACCATATTTCCCCTTTGGGGCTCGGCCTAACCCTCAACCCCCAACGGGGGTACAAGGGCTATGCCCTATGGGCATTGGCCCTTTAGGTAACCCTAAAGAGGGTTAACCCTAGAAGGGTTAACCCTAAAGGGTAACCCTAAAGGGTAGACCCTAGAAGCGGTAACCCTTAAAGGGTAACCCATAAAGGGTAACCCTAAAAGGTAACCCTAAAGGGTAACCCTAAAGGGTAACCCTAAAGGGTAACCCATAAAGGGTAACCCTAAAGGGTAACCCTAAAGGTAACCCTAAAGGTAACCCTAAAGGGTAACCCTAAAGGGTAACCCTAAAGGGCTAAGGGGCCTTGATTAGGAGAGAGCACTTTGATGATGGTTACACAAAAATATATGACAATTTTTGTGACCATATTTGAGAGCGTGTTTTAAATTAAAAAAAAGGGCCTATGGGCAGAAGCCCATAACAAAAAAGAGCCCATAAACAAAGAGGCCCCCGAAGGAGGCGAAGAGTAAGGGTAAATTAATCTGATCGCTAAAAACGAGAGCCAGCGCGCAAAAACAGAATTGATTTAGACCATATGTAACCCCCCGCCCCTGGAGCCATTTCTGGAGCCGCTATTAGAGAGCGTGTTTAGACGGATCAAATTTGCTACGAATGGAAAAACTAATTATATATCTTTTACTAGTATAGCTAAAGTTATAATTAACTTAATTGGAAACTCATGCTATTCATAGCTTTAGCTATTGTACCTCTAGTTGTTGGGGCTTAAAGCAGTGGAGCACACCCCCTTGTTTAGATGGGTGGCCCATAGTTTTGAGCGATAAAGGGATTAATATACAAAATAGAGAATAATTCTTTTATAGCCTCTTTTAAGGGAATAAAAAAATGGGGGGTAGCTAAAGCTATCGGGGAAGCGAAAAGGGGAATCTTTTTAAAAGAGATTCAACCGGTCCCGTGGGGTATTCTATAAATAAAGAAAAAAAGTAGTTAGGTTTCTTTATAGCTATGGCTTTACACTTTCACATTAAGTTATAAAGCTAAAGACAAATCTCCCTTATAAATATAAAATTTATATAAATTCTTAGTAGGTGGTTATTAATAATCTAAACAAATTATTGTTCGATTAACGATACTGCTTACTCTGGGTTTTACTTGTGCTAACGCGTTAAAACGATCAGTAATTATAAGAGAGTGGTTCTAATTCTTGGACGTGATTCTGTGAAAAACAAAATCTTTTGTTGCGTTTTGGTTGGCGAAGTACCAAAAACGTCAGATCTCTAATGCCTAAACCGTGAGCTTACGAAAAAAGCCACTCCTGCATGATGAGATAATGCAGGAATAGTAATACTATGCGATTAATTAGCCCAAGTAACGCAATACTTGTTAAAATATCTGAGAAAAGGGCGTTCATTCTCCCTCGTTTTCCTGCCTATAAGAAAGATATTATTTGCACTTAATTTATTGTATAAATCAAAGATATGTATTCTAAAAATACCGAATACTAAGTATCTTCATATTTTGGCGAACTTGATCATTTAATTTGCATCTAAGTTTTTTCACTTAAACTAATATACCCCCAGGGGAAATTCGAATCCCCGTCTCCTCCGTGAAAGGGAGGTGTCCTAGGCCTCTAGACGATGGGGGGCTTTTTTTAACGCTTTATAGCTAAAAGCTAAGCTATGCTAGTTTTTTTTAATTAAAGGGAAAACTAAAAGCTATGCAAGAGGGAAAAATGAGTCAGAGAAACGGTCAAAGGGGGCGAAAAGGTACTTATTATATTATAAATTGGGGAAAAGAGTGACTTGAACCTTTACGACTTTACAAGTCAACGGATTTAAAGTCGAGTAGCGTTTACCATTCTGCATATCTCCCTTAGTTTGAGTCTAGCTAAATATATAAACTTATTATTTTATTTTATAAAAATCCAACAAAATTGGCAATGCTTTCCCCGGGGAGCATAAAGTCAGAAGCTAGGCCTTTGCACTTAACTTAAAAGAGTCTTTATTAAAATTAAATTAACCCCGCATAAAAGCCGGAGGTTTCCCTAAGGCCCAAACACTCTCTCTAAGTGCTCTCTCAAATATGGTCACAAAAAATGGGGCCTTACCCCACTGCCTCAGCCTTTTAGGGTTACCCTAAAGGGCCAATGCCCCATAGGGCAGGGTTCAGCCTTACCCCAGACTACCCCCCCCTCAGCCCTTTAGGGTTACCCTAAATTAGGGCTATGCCCCAAGGGCTGAACCCTGCCCTATGGGGCATTGGCCCCTTTCTTATTCTTATTAGGGGGGGGATATAAAGGGTGAATCCGAGGGTTAGGGCTGAACCCTGCCCCCGATTCAGGGCTGAACCCTGCCCTATGGGCATTGGCCCCTTTATAAAGGACCCTCCCCAAGGTTCCGGCCTAACCCCCTCGGATTCACCCCCAACCCTTTAGGGTAACCCCAAAGGGGAAGGGGGTAAGGGCTGAACCCTGCCCTATGGGCATTGGCCCTAACCCCTTTAGGGTAACCCTAAAGGGCTTTAGGGTAACCCTAAAGAGCTTAGGGGGCCTTAGGGGTTACCCTCCCTTTATAAAGGGGTTAGGGGGTTACCCTAAAGTAAAGGGTTCATTCTTTAGGGGTGATCCCATTTTTGTGACCATGTTTGAGAGCGTATTTACAAGGCCCCTTAGGGCCGAGCCCTACCAGGAAATGGCTCCAGGAGAATGGGCCCACCCCCAGGGGCCAATGCCCTTTATAAAGGGGGCATAGCCTTTTTTTATATAGGGCCTAGCCCTTTGTCTTCACCCCAGGCTATAACCACCCCCCCCCCTAATAAGAAAGGGCCCTAAAGGGGCCCACTCGGCCCTTGTCCCCTAAACACGCATATGGTCACAAAAATGGGATCACCCTAACCCTCGGATTCACCCCAAGGGGGTAAGGGCTATGCCCTATGGGCATTGGCCCCTTTAGGGTAACCCTAAAGGGTAACCCTAAAGGGTAACCCTAAAGGGCCAGGGGGGTGATAGATTTTTGTGTAACCATCAAGTGCTCTCTCCTAATCAAGGCCCCTTAGGGCCTTGATTAGGAGAGAGCACTTAGTAGGGACCCCCTTATATCCCCCCCTTTCTTATCAGGGGGGTATAAGGGTGAGGGGCCTTAGGTGTGATATATATAAAGGGGCCAATGCCCATAGGGCAGGGTTCAGCCCTTGGGGCAGGGTTCAGCCCTAACCCTAAAGGGTAACCCTAAAGGGTAACCCTAAAGGGTAACCCTAAAGGGTAACCCTAAAGGGTAACCCTAAAGGGTAACCCTAAAGGGTAACCCTAAAGGGTAACCCTAAAGGGTAACCCTAAAGGGTAACCCTAAAGGGCTGAGGGTGAGGGGGTTCCCAAGGAGCGCGCAAAAATTTAGACCATATTTACCCTAGGATTAACCCCTTAATACCCCCCCCCCTAATAAGAAAAGGGGGGGGGGTTGGTATGGGGTTTAAGACAAAATATGGTCACAAAAAATCTAAGTGCTCTCTAAACCCCCCCCCTAATAAGAAAGGGGGGGTTGGTATGGGGTTTAGAGAGCACTTAGATTTTTGTGACCATATTTTGTATTATTTTTTAATTCGAGCTTCTTTCGCTTTCTCGATAACTTGTCTTAAGTTTCGTTGAAGATTTTTTTTTTCTTCTTTCGGATCGCGTTTGAAATTCTTAGTTAAATTTGAGTCTTTTACTGCAAATTGTTCGACTACAGCTACTTTTGCTTCAGGATTTAAATATGGTATTCTAATAACGTTAGTTGAAGCGGTCTTAGGTAAAGCTTCAGGACCCTTTTTTATTTTTGTTGGCGTCATCTTTTTGACGCTTTTCTAATAACAACAACTCGTTAACCCTTTGTTTTAATTGTCTCTTGTCGTCATTTTTTTTTCCAAGCTTGATAGTTAGCCTCATCTGAACCAACATCAGAAGGTTTCAGCTCTGTAACTTTCTTATTCGTTAAATGAATAGTGCAATTTTTTAATTGATTTTCAAGAGTTTGATGAGTCGAATTTGAAGGAAGTATTGAAGTTTGATGAGTCGAATTTGAAGGAAGTATTGAAGTTTTTTGATTTTTCTCAGAGGCATTTGAAGCTGCAGCAATAATAAAGTAAGATAAAAAAAAAAGAATAGCCACAACTTCTTTTTAAAAGAACCGGAGTAATGCTTAAAAACCAGAAGATGTTATAATACTTTGACGTTTTTCTGAATTAAAAGTAAAAACGATGGGCTCTAAAACCAGAACCTGATTTTTTTTTTTTAACCATAAGTTTTTTTTAAAATAAAATTTTGTTTAATTATTGTATAAATCAAAGATATGTATTCTAAAAATACCGAATAATAAGTATCTCCATATTTTGGAGACTCGATCATTTAATTGCATCTAAGTTTTTCACTTAAACTAATATACCCCCAGGGGAATTCGAATCCCCGTCTCCTCCGTGAAAGGGAGGTGTCCTAGGCCTCTAGACGATGGGGGCTTTTTTTAACGCTTTATAGCTAAAGCTAAAGCTATGCTAGTTTTTTTTAATTATTAAATTAGATAATGTAGTTTTATAATATATAAGACAATTTTTAAAACGTCAATATTTTAAAACTAAGTGCTCTCTCAAATATGGTCTAAAAAAGCTAAGCTTTTTTAGTGACCATATTTACCCTAGCACCCCCTCACCCCTGTATATCCCCCCCTAATAAGAAAGGGGGGGGGGTGGTATGGGGTCCCTACGGGGACCAACCCCTTTATATCCCCCCCTAATAAGAAAGGGGGGGGGGTGGTATGGGGTTACTATTAAATAAAGGCTATGCCCCCCTTTATAAAGGGCATTGGCCGGCCCCTGGGGTAGGCCCATTCTCTTGGGAGGGCTAGGCCCTAAGGGCCTTGGAGAGAGCACTTATAAACACTCTCTCTAAATATTAAAAAAGCTTAGCTTTTTTAGACCATATCATATTTAGAGAGAGTTTTTAGTATAACCCCATCTCTGCTTTATACGAAAAGCTGGGCTTTCCTCTATTTGAAACCACTATAACCCCGCATATTTGAAAGCCAGAGGTTTATCTTTAAATAGGGGCCCTCCCCGCCCCCTCCCAGGGTAGGGGGCCCTCCCCGCCCCCTCCCAGGGTAGGGGGCCCTCCCCGAGGAGAAGGTTGATAACTTCCGGCTACTAACCCTTTTTAAAGGGTTCAGAGGAGGTTGATAAAGCCCAGCTTTGCTTCTAATCCCAGCATTATTTTAGCGTTGGGGCTGGGGTTAGAATTGCTTCTTGAACAACTTGATCTTCTTATTACCCTTAAAATAAGGAAAATAAGGGTGGCCCCTAATAAAAGGGTTTGCCCCCATAAATATAAATAGGGGCCACCCCCTATTTTAGGGTAATCTAAGTGCTCTCTCTAAGTGCTCTCTCTAAGTGCTCTCTCTAAGTGCTCTCTCTAAGTGCTCTCTCTAAGTGCTCTCTCTAAGTGCTCTCTCTAAGTGCTCTCTCTAAGTGCTCTCTCTAAGTGCTCTCTCTAAGTGCTCTCTCAAATATGGTCTAAAAAAGCTTAGCTTTTTTAGACCAACCAAAGGTTAACCCCCCCCCTAATGAAATAAGGGAGGGGTGGGCCCCCCTGGGAGAGAGTGTTTAGAAAGAGAAAGGACTGATACTGATACTAGTACTACATTTATAAATAATAAGTAACTAATATTGATGTTTAATGGGTAATTAATTTTTTTGAGAGCGACTAAACACTCTCTTGGGCCCCGGGGGGGAACCCTTCCAGCTCCCGTAGGGTGGGTGAAATAAATATGGTCTAAGCTTCGTGCAAAACATTTAGCGACCATATACCATATTTAGAGTGTTTATTAAGTGTTCTTTCCAATGCCCTTAATAGAGTGGCAGAGCCCTATCTGTTTTTTCTGGAGCCAGAGAGAACCAGCGCGAAACCGGGTCAATCAAACACTCTCCCAACCCTTTAGGGTAACCCCTAAAGGGGTCAAGGGCTGAACCCTGCCCTAAGAGCTATGCCCGTAGGGCATTGGCTCCAAGGCCCCTTAATAAAAAAAGGGGCCAAACCCTTTAGGGTCCCAGAAAAGGCCCCTCACCCCACCCCTTTGGGGTTACCCTAAAGGGGTGGGGTGAGGGGGGTCCCTACGGGGACAAGGGCCGAGTGGGCCCCTTTAGGGTCCTAAATAGAAAGGGTAAATATGGTTACACAAAAATCTATCACCCCCTTACCTTACCCCACCCCCCCAAAGCCCTTTATAAATGGAGGGTTACCCTCCATTTATAAAGGGGTTTAGGGCCAATGCCCATAGGGCATAGCCCTTATCCCAGACTACCTCCCCCTAATAAGAAAGGGGGGGATATAAGGGGGTGGTATGGGGAAATATGGTCTAAAAAAGCTTTGCCAATGCTTTTTAGGGCATAGCCCTAAAGGGGCCCACTTTTTAGATACCATATTTAGAGAGAGCACTTGCAAAACACTCTCTCCAAGGCCCCTTAGCCCTTTATAAATGGAAGGGTTACCCTCCATTTATAAAGGGGTTAGGCCGAGCCCTGAATCCTAGGGTAAATATGGTCTCTAAAAAACCCTTGACCCCCTAACCCCTTTAGGGTTACCCTAAAGGGCTGGGGGGGGGGGGGGGGAAGGGTTTTTTAGACCATATTTGAGAGAGTGTTTGGGGGACAACCCCTTTATATCCCCCCCTAAAGCCCACCTTGGTAACCCCTTTAGGGTAACCCTAAAGGGGTTACCAAGGTGGGCCCCTTTAGGGCCTTTCTTATTAGGGGGGGGGTGGTATGGGGTGAAGACAGGGGCTCGGCCCTAAGGGGCCTAGGAGAGAGCACTTGATGGTTACACAAAAATCTCTCACCCCCCTTACCCCCTTACCCAGGAGGGTAAGGGGTGGGCCCATTTTTTTTGTGACCATATTTCCCTTTCACCCCTTTATATCCCCCCCTAAGGCCCCTGGATTCAGGGCCGAGTGGGCCCCTTTAGGGCCTTTCTTATTAGGGGGGGGGTGGTATGGGGTGAAGACAGGGGCTCGGCCCTAAGGGGCCTAGGAGAGAGCACTTGATGGTCGCTAAATTTTTGCGCTTAGCTTTTTTTAGACAATATTTTAAACACTCTCTCCCAGGGGGGGCCCACCCCAGGGGTATGGTCTCAAAAAGCTAAGCTTTTTGAGTGACCATATTTAACCCCCCCTGGGACCCTTAAGGGCTCGGCCCTAGGGGCTCGGCCCTAAGGAGCCTTGGAGAGAGTGTTTATAAGTGCTAAACACTCTCAATATGGTCACTCAAAAAGCTTAGCTTTTTGAGACCATACCCCTGGGGTGGGCCCAATGATGAAATTTATATTGATAAAGACTCTTTTAAGTTAAGTGCAAAAGGTCTAGCTTCTGACTTATGCTCCCCCGGGTCCGGGTAAAACATTGCCAATTTGTGTTGGATTTTATAAAATAGTTTAATATATTTAGCTAGACCCAAGGGATATGACGGAATAGTAAACGCTACGGACTTAAAATCCGTTGACTTGTAAAAGCCGAGAGGGTTCACTATGTCCTCACCCCCTTTTTCAATATTCAATTTCAAAAAAGAAAATTTTTAAAGGGACAAGCCCAAAATATGGACCCGGGGTACTTTCTTTTCTTATAGGCCTTTGCTATTATAAGTAATAGGCCAATTGAGGTTGTTAAACTTTTATTGATAAAACTATTTTAAAAAAACTTATTATGAACCCTATTGTTGCTGCTGCTTCTGTTGTTTCTGCTGGTTTAGCTGTTGGTCTTGCTGCTATCGGTCCTGGTATTGGTCAAGGTACTGCTGCTGGTTATGCTGTTGAAGGTATTGCTCGTCAACCTGAAGCAGAAGGTAAAATCCGTGGTGCTTTACTTTTAAGTTTCGCGTTTATGGAATCTTTAACAATTTATGGTCTAGTTGTTGCTTTAGCACTTCTATTTGCTAACCCATTTGCAGGATAAGGCTTGTAAACGGCTATATTACCACCCCCTTTTTAAAGAGGCCCATATATGGGCCTCTTTAAAAAGGGGGTAGCCCATGGGCGATGGTTAAACGGGCTATTTCATGCGTCGGTATTGGAAAGGAAAACTCTTTTAAAAGGCTATTAGTCCCCTTAAAGAAAAATAGGGATTGGCCCGGGGTACTTTCTTTTCTGATAGGCCCTTGCTATAAATAAGGCCAATTTACCCCCTTTATATCCCCCCTAATAAGAAAGGGGGGTGGTATGGGGTTGATAACCTTCCTGGGGTGAATCCGAGGTTGTTAAACTTTTATTGATAAAACTATTTAAAATTTATTATGTCTGTTAAATCGGATAAATTATTAAAAAACGTCCTTGGTGCAATCTATTTTATATTCTTCTTCTTGTTTCTTGTTTCGTACAGGTGCGTCCCAAGCTGCTGGGGATAACCCCCCTAGGACGCTGTTTCCCCCTTTGGGGACAAAAGTACTTGCTCCTAGGCCCAGTGGAAAACGGGTTCTGTTCCAAGCGGAATAAAAGAAAAACAATCTGAATTAGACTCTTTTAAGTTAGAAGTTAAGTGCAAAAAGATTTAGCTGATGCTCCCCGGGTCCGGGTCAAGCATTGCCAATTTTTGTTGGATTTTATAAAATAAAATAATAGTTTATTTCTATATATTATATTTAGCTAGACTAAGGGGATATGGCGGAATGGTAGACGCTACGGACTTAAAATCCGTTGACTTGTGAAAAGTCGTGAGGGTTCAAGTCCCTCTTTCCCCAATTTAATTGAATAAGTACCTTTTCCCCCTTTCAAACACTCAATCCAAGGCCCCTCACCCTTATATCCCCCCTAAGGCCCCTAACCCTCGGATTCACCCTAACCCCTTTATAAATGGAGGGTAACCCCTCCTTTATAAAGGGGAAGGGGGTAAGGGCTGAACCCTGCCCTATGGGCATTGGCCCCTTTAGGGTAACCCTTTATATCCCCCCCCCTAATACTAATAAGAAAGGGGGTAGTATGGGGTAAGGGTCTTAAATAGAATGGGCCCCTTAATAAAAAAGGGCCCTGATAAGAAAGGGGGGTAGTATGGGGTCCCTACGGGGACAAGGGCCTAGCCCCAATGCCCTCGGATTCACCCTTATTTGAATTTGAAAGGGGCCAATAAAGCCCCTTTATAAAGGACCCTAAAGGGGCCCACTCGGCCTAACCCTCGGATTCACCCCTAACCCCTTTATAAATGGAGGGTAACCCTTCCATTTATAAAGGGGAAGGGGTAAGGGCTGAACCCTGCCCATACTACCCCCCCCCTTCTTATTAGGGGGGGGGATATAAAGGGCATTGGCCCTAACCCCTTTATAAATGGAGGGTAACCCTCCATTTATAAAGGGCTTTAGGGTAACCCTAAAGGGCTTAGGGGCCTTAGGGGTTACCCTCCATTTATAAAGGGGTTAGGGGCATAGCCTTATAGAAAGGGCATAGCCCTAACTGGCCCAGGAGAATCCTAGGGCCTTTACCCCTCGCTGACCCTCCTTTACATTGGCCCTAAGCTTTATAAATGGGAGGGTAACCCTCCATTTATAAAGGGCTTTAGGGTAACCCTAAAGGGGTAAGGGCCGAGTGGGCTAGGGCCTTTCTTATTAGGGGTTGGGCCCAGGGGAAGACAGGATCCCTGGGCCAGTTAGGGCTATGCCCTTTCTATTAAAGGCTATGCCCTAACCCCTTTATAAATGGAGGGTAACCCTAAGGCCCCTAAGCCCTTTAGGGTTACCCTAAAGCCCTTTATAAATGGAGGGTTACCCTCCATTTATAAAGGGGTTAGGGCCAATGCCCTTTATATCCCCCCCCCTAATAAGAAGGGGGGGGGTAGTATGGGCAGGGTTCAGCCCTTACCCCCTTCCCCTTTATAAATGGAAGGGTTACCCTCCATTTATAAAGGGGTTAGGGGTGAATCCGAGGGTTAGGCCGAGTGGGCCCCTTTAGGGTCCTTTATAAAGGGCTTTATTAAGGGCATTGGCCCCTTTCAAATTCAAATAAGGGTGAATCCCGAGGGCATTGGGGCTAGGCCCTTGTCCCCGTAGGGACCCCATACTACCCCCCTTTCTTATCAGGGCCCTTTTTTATTAAGGGGCCCATTCTATTTAAGACCCTTACCCCATACTACCCCCTTTCTTATTAGTATTAGGGGGGGGGATATAAAGGGTTACCCTAAAGGGGCCAATGCCCATAGGGCAGGGTTCAGCCCTTACCCCTTCCCCTTTATAAAGGAGGGGTTACCCTCCATTTATAAAGGGGTTAGGGTGAATCCGAGGGTTAGGGGCCTTAGGTGGGGATATAAGGGTGAGGGGCCTTGGATTGAGTGTTTGAAAGGGGGAAAAGGTACTTATTCAATTAAATTGGGGAAAGAGGGACTTGAACCCTCACGACTTTCACAAGTCAACGGATTTTAAGTCCGTAGCGTCTACCATTCCGCCATATCCCCTTAGTCTAGCTAAATATAATATATAGAAATAAACTATTATTTTATTTTATAAAATCCAACAAAAAATTGGCAATGCTTGACCCGGACCCCGGGGAGCATCAGCTAAATCTTTTTGCACTTAACTTCTAACTTAAAAGAGTCTAATTCAGATTGTTTTTCTTTTATTTCCGCTTGGAACAGAACCCGTTTTCCACTGGGCCTAGGAGCAAGTACTTTTGTCCCCAAAGGGGGAAACAGCGTCCTAGGGGGGTTATCCCCAGCAGCTTGGGACGCACCTGTACGAAACAAGAACAAGAAGAAGAATATAAAATAGATTGCACCAAGGACGTTTTTTAATAATTTATCCGATTTAACAGACATAATAAATTTTAAATAGTTTTATCAATAAAAGTTTAACAACCTCGGATTCACCCCAGGAAGGTTATCAACCCCATACCACCCCCCTTTCTTATTAGGGGGGATATAAAGGGGGTAAATTGGCCTTATTATAGCAAGGGCCTATCAGAAAAGAAAGTACCCCGGGGCCAATCCCTATTTTCTTTAAGGGGACTAATAGCCTTTTAAAAGAGTTTTCCTTTCCAATACCGACGCATGAAATAGCCCGTTTAACCATCGCCCATGGGCTACCCCCTTTTTAAAGAGGCCCATATATGGGCCTCTTTAAAAAGGGGGTGGTAATATAGCCGTTTACAAGCCTTATCCTGCAAATGGGTTAGCAAATAGAAGTGCTAAAGCAACAACTAGACCATAAATTGTTAAAGATTCCATAAACGCGAAACTTAAAAGTAAAGCACCACGGATTTTACCTTCTGCTTCAGGTTGACGAGCAATACCTTCAACAGCATAACCAGCAGCAGTACCTTGACCAATACCAGGACCGATAGCAGCAAGACCAACAGCTAAACCAGCAGAAACAACAGAAGCAGCAGCAACAATAGGGTTCATAATAAGTTTTTTTAAATAGTTTTATCAATAAAAGTTTAACAACCTCAATTGGCCTTATACTTATAATAGCAAAGGCCTATAAGAAAAGAAAGTACCCCGGGTCCATATTTTGGGCTTGTCCCTTTAAAAATTTTCTTTTTTGAAATTGAATATTGAAAAAGGGGGTGAGGACATAGTGAACCCTCTCGGCTTTTACAAGTCAACGGATTTTAAGTCCGTAGCGTTTTACTATTCCGTCATATCCCTTGGGTCTAGCTAAATATATTAAACTATTTTATAAAATCCAACACAAATTGGCAATGTTTTACCCGGACCCGGGGGAGCATAAGTCAGAAGCTAGACCTTTTTGCACTTAACTTAAAAGAGTCTTTATCAATATAAATTTCATCATTGGGCCCACCCCAGGGGTATGGTCTCAAAAAGCTAAGCTTTTTGAGTGACCATATTGAGAGTGTTTAGCACTTATAAACACTCTCTCCAAGGCTCCTTAGGGCCGAGCCCCTAGGGCCGAGCCCTTAAGGGTCCCAGGGGGGGTTAAATATGGTCACTCAAAAGCTTAGCTTTTTGAGACCATACCCCTGGGGTGGGCCCCCCTGGGAGAGAGTGTTTAAAATATTGTCTAAAAAAAGCTAAGCGCAAAAATTTAGCGACCATCAAGTGCTCTCTCCTAGGCCCCTTAGGGCCGAGCCCCTGTCTTCACCCCATACCACCCCCCCCCTAATAAGAAAGGCCCTAAAGGGGCCCACTCGGCCCTGAATCCAGGGGCCTTAGGGGGGATATAAAGGGGTGAAAGGGAAATATGGTCACAAAAAATGGGCCACCCCTTACCCTCCTGGGGTAAGGGGGTAAGGGGGTGAGAGATTTTTGTGTAACCATCAAGTGCTCTCTCCTAGGCCCCTTAGGGCCGAGCCCCTGTCTTCACCCCATACCACCCCCCCCCTAATAAGAAAGGCCCTAAAGGGGCCCACCTTGGTAACCCCTTTAGGGTTACCCTAAAGGGGTTACCAAGGTGGGCTTTTAGGGGGGGATATAAGGGGTTGTCCCCCAAACACTCTCTCAAATATGGTCTAAAAAACCCTTCACCCCCCCCCCCCCCAGCCCTTTAGGGTAACCCTAAAGGGGTTAGGGGGTCAAGGGTTTTTTTAGAGACCATATTTACCCTAGGATTCAGGGCTTCGGCCTAACCCCTTTATAAATGGAGGGTAACCCTTCCATTTATAAAGGGCTAAGGGGCCTTGGAGAGAGTGTTTGCAAGTGCTCTCTCTAAATATGGTATCTAAAAAGTGGGCCCCTTTAGGGCTATGCCCTAAAAAGCATTGGCAAAGCTTTTTTAGACCATATTTCCCCATACCACCCCCTTATATCCCCCCCCTTTCTTATTAGGGGGAGGTAGTCTGGGATAAGGGCTATGCCCTATGGGCATTGGCCCTAACCCCTTTATAAATGGAGGGTAACCCTCCATTTATAAAGGGCTTTGGGGGGGTGGGGTAAGGTAAGGGGGTGATAGATTTTTGTGTAACCATATTTACCCTTTCTATTTAGGACCCTAAAGGGGCCCACTCGGCCCTTGTCCCCGTAGGGACCCCCCTCACCCCACCCCTTTAGGGGTAACCCCAAAGGGGTGGGGTGAGGGGCCTTTTCTGGGACCCTAAAGGGTTTGGCCCCTTTTTTATTAAGGGCCTTGGAGCCAATGCCCTACGGGCATAGCTCTTAGGGCAGGGTTCAGCCCTTGACCCCTTTAGGGGTTACCCTAAAGGGTTGGGAGAGTGTTTGATTGACCCGGTTTCGCGCTGGTTCTCTCTGGCTCCAGAAAAAACAGATAGGGCTCTGCCACTCTATTAAGGGCATTGGAAAGAACACTTAATAAAACACTCTAAATATGGTATATGGTCGCTAAATGTTTGCACGAAGCTTAGACCATATTTATTTCACCCACCCTACGGGAGCTGGAAGGGTTCCCCCCCGGGGCCCAAGAGAGTGTTTAGTCGCTCTCAAAAAAATTAATTACCCATTAAACATCAATATTAGTTACTTATTATTTATAAATGTAGTACTAGTATCAGTATCAGTCCTTTCTCTTCTAAACACTCTCTCCCAGGGGGGGCCCACCCCTCCCTTATTTCATTAGGGGGGGGGTTAACCTTTGGTTGGTCTAAAAAAGCTAAGCTTTTTTAGACCATATTTGAGAGAGCACTTAGAGAGAGCACTTAGAGAGAGCACTTAGAGAGAGCACTTAGAGAGAGCACTTAGAGAGAGCACTTAGAGAGAGCACTTAGAGAGAGCACTTAGAGAGAGCACTTAGAGAGAGCACTTAGAGAGAGCACTTAGATTACCCTAAAATAGGGGGTGGCCCCTATTTATATTTATGGGGGGCAAACCCTTTTATTAGGGGCCACCCTTATTTCCTTATTTTAAGGGTAATAAGAAGATCAAGTTGTTCAAGAAGCAATTCTAACCCCAGCCCCAACGCTAAAATAATGCTGGGATTAGAAGCAAAGCTGGGCTTTATCAACCTCCTCTGAACCCTTTAAAAAGGGTTAGTAGCCGGAAGTTATCAACCTTCTCCTCGGGGAGGGCCCCCTACCCTGGGAGGGGGCGGGGAGGGCCCCCTACCCTGGGAGGGGGCGGGGAGGGCCCCTATTTAAAGATAAACCTCTGGCTTTCAAATATGCGGGGTTATAGTGGTTTCAAATAGAGGAAAGCCCAGCTTTTCGTATAAAGCAGAGATGGGGTTATAACTAAAACTCTCTCTAAATATGATATGGTCTAAAAAAGCTAAGCTTTTTTTAATATTTAGAGAGAGTGTTTATAAGTGCTCTCTCCAAGGCCCTTAGGGCCTAGCCCTCCCAAGAGAATGGGCCTACCCCAGGGGCCGGCCAATGCCCTTTATAAAGGGGGGCATAGCCTTTATTTAATAGTAACCCCATACCACCCCCCCCCCTTTCTTATTAGGGGGGGGATATAAAGGGGTTGGTCCCCGTAGGGACCCCATACCACCCCCCCCCCTTTCTTATTAGGGGGGGGATATACAGGGGTGAGGGGGTGCTAGGGTAAATATGGTCACTAAAAAAGCTTAGCTTTTTTAGACCATATTTGAGAGAGCACTTAGTTTTAAAATATTGACGTTTTAAAAATTGTCTTATATATTATAAACTACATTATCTAATTTAATAATTAAAAAAAACTAGCATAGCTTTAGCTTTAGCTATAAAGCGTTAAAAAAAGCCCCCATCGTCTAGAGGCCTAGGACACCTCCCTTTCACGGAGGAGACGGGGATTCGAATTCCCCTGGGGGTATATTAGTTTAAGTGAAAAACTTAGATGCAATTAAATGATCGAGTCTCCAAAAATATGGAGATACTTATTATTCGGTATTTTAGAATACATATCTTTGATTTATACAATAATTAAACAAAATTTTATTTTAAAAAAACTTATGGTTAAAAAAAAAAAAATCAGGTTCTGGTTTTAGAGCCCATCGTTTTACTTTTAATTCAGAAAAACGTCAAAGTATTATAACATCTTCTGGTTTTAAGCATTACTCCGGTTCTTTTAAAAAAGAAGTTGTGGCTATTCTTTTTTTTTTATCTTACTTTATTATTGCTGCAGCTTCAAATGCCTCTGAGAAAAATCAAAAAACTTCAATACTTCCTTCAAATTCGACTCATCAAACTTCAATACTTCCTTCAAATTCGACTCATCAAACTCTTGAAAATCAATTAAAAAATTGCACTATTCATTTAACGAATAAGAAAGTTACAGAGCTGAAACCTTCTGATGTTGGTTCAGATGAGGCTAACTATCAAGCTTGGAAAAAAAATGACGACAAGAGACAATTAAAAACAAAGGGTTAACGAGTTGTTGTTATTAGAAAAGCGTCAAAAAGATGACGCCAACAAAAATAAAAAGGGTCCTGAAGCTTTACCTAAGACCGCTTCAACTAACGTTATTAGAATACCATATTTAAATCCTGAAGCAAAAGTAGCTGTAGTCGAACAATTTGCAGTAAAAGACTCAAATTTAACTAAGAATTTCAAAACGCGATCCGAAAGAAGAAAAAAAAAATCTTCAACGAAACTTAAGACAAGTTATCGAGAAAGCGAAAGAAGCTCGAATTAAAAAATAATACAAAATATGGTCACAAAAATCTAAGTGCTCTCTAAAACCCCATACCAAACCCCCCTTTCTTATTAGGGGGGGGGTTTAGAGAGCACTTAGATTTTTGTGACCATATTTTGTCTTAAACCCCATACCAACCCCCCCCCTTTTCTTATTAGGGGGGGGGGTATTAAGGGGTTAATCCTAGGGTAAATATGGTCTAAATTTTTGCGCGCTCCTTGGGAACCCCCTCACCCTCAGCCCTTTAGGGTTACCCTTTAGGGTTACCCTTTAGGGTTACCCTTTAGGGTTACCCTTTAGGGTTACCCTTTAGGGTTACCCTTTAGGGTTACCCTTTAGGGTTACCCTTTAGGGTTACCCTTTAGGGTTACCCTTTAGGGGTTAGGGCTGAACCCTGCCCCAAGGGCTGAACCCTGCCCTATGGGCATTGGCCCCTTTATATATATCACACCTAAGGCCCCTCACCCTTATACCCCCCTGATAAGAAAGGGGGGGGATATAAGGGGGTCCCTACTAAGTGCTCTCTCCTAATCAAGGCCCTAAGGGGCCTTGATTAGGAGAGAGCACTTGATGGTTACACAAAAATCTATCACCCCCCCTGGCCTTTAGGGTTTACCCTTTAGGGTTACCCTTTAGGGTTACCCTAAAGGGGCCAATGCCCATAGGGCATAGCCCTTACCCCTTGGGGTGAATCGAGGGTTAGGGTGATCCCATTTTTGTGACCATATGCGTGTTTAGGGACAAGGGCCGAGTGGGCCCCTTTAGGGCCCTTTCTTATTAGGGGGGGGGGTGGTTATAGCCTGGGGTGAAGACAAGGGCTAGGCCCTATATAAAAAAAGGCTATGCCCCCTTTATAAAGGGCATTGGCCCCTGGGTGGGCCCATTCTCCTGGAGCCATTCCTGGTAGGGCTCGGCCCTAAGGGGCCTTGTAAATACGCTTCTCAAACATGGTCACAAAAATGGGATCACCCCTAAAGAAATGAACCTTTACTTTAGGGTAACCCCCCCTAACCCCTTTATAAAGGGAGGGTAACCCTAAGGCCCCTAAGCTCTTTAGGGTTACCCTAAAGCCCTTTAGGGTTACCTAAAGGGGTTTAGGGCCAATGCCCATAGGGCAGGGTTCAGCCCTTACCCCCTTCCCCTTTGGGGTTACCCTAAAGGGGTTAGGGGTGAATCCGAGGGTTAGGCCGAACCCTTGAGGGCCCTTTATAAAGGGGGCCAATGCCCATAGGGCAGGGTTCAGCCCTGAATCGGGGGCAAGGGTTCAGCCCTAACTCGGATTCACCCCTTTATATCCCCCCCTAATAAGAATAAGAAGGGGCCAATGCCCCATAGGGCAGGGTTCAGCCCTTGGGGCATAGCCCTAATTTAGGGTAACCCTAAAGGGCCTGAGGGGGGGGTAAGTCTGGGGTAAGGGCTGAACCCTGCCCTATGGGCATTGGCCCCTTTAGGGTACCCTAAAAGGCTGAGGGTGGGTAAGGCCCATTTTTGTGACCATATTTGAGAGAGCACTTAGAGAGAGTGTTTGGGCTTAGGGAAAAACCTCCGGCTTTATGGCGGGGTTAATTTAATTTTAATAAAGACTCTTTTAAGTTAAGTGCAAAAGGCCTAGCTTCTGACTTATGCTCCCCGGGGAAGCATTGCAATTTTTGTTGGATGTTTATAAAAATAAAATAATAGTTTATATATTTAGCTAGACTCAAACTAAGGAGATATGGCAGAATGGTAAACGCTACGGACTTTAAAATCCGTTGACTTGTAAAAGTCGTAAAGGGTTCCAAGTCACTCTTTTCCCCAATTTAAATTTAATAAGTACCCGCGCCTTTCCGCCCTTTGACCGTTCTGACTCTTTTTTTTTTCCCCTCTGCATAAAGCTTTAGTTTTCCTTTTAATTAAAAAAAAAATAAAAAAACTAGCATAGCTTTAGCTTTAGCTATAAAGCGTTAATAAAGAAGCCCCCATCGTCTAGAAGGCCTAGGACAACCTCCCTTTCACGGAGGAGAACGGGGATTCGAATTCCCCTGGGGGTATATTAGGTTTAAGTGAAAAACTTAGATGCAACTTAAAATGATCAAGTCCGCCAAAAATATGAAGATAACTTAGTATTCGGTATTTTAGAATACATCATCATTTTGATTTATACAATAGATTAACAAATAATATTTCTTATAGGCAGGAAAAATACAGTGTTTGCACGCCCTATTCTCAAGATATTTTAAACAAGTATTCGTTACTGAGGGGTAACGTCCATAGTATTACTAATTCTGCATTTCATGCAGATGGCTTTTTCAGTAAGTACAAGTGATTAGCAATGATGACCGTTTTTGGTACAACCGCGTCCAAACGAATATTTCCAGAATCACGTCAAGAAAGTCCTTTATTGACTGATCGTTTAACGCTTTTAGCACAGTAAAGAGTTATCTCACAATAATTTTAGATTATTAATAACACTACTAAGAATTTATAAATTTTATATTTATTAGGTGTTTTAGCTTTATAATCTTATAAAGTTAAAAGCCATAGCTATAAGCAAACTAACTACTTTTTTTCTTTATTTATAGAATCCCCCGGGCGGTTGGAATCTCTTTTAAAAGATCCCTTTTTCCTTCCGCGATAGCTTTAAGCTACCCCGCTTTTTTATATCCCTTAAAGAGGCTATAAAAGAATTATTCCTCTATTTTGTATATTAATCCTTTTATCGCTCAAACTATGGGCCACCCATCTAACAGGGGGGGTTGCTACCACTGCTTTAAGCCCAACGAGACAATAGCTAAAGCTATGAATAGCAGAGTTCAATAGTTAATTATAATTTAAGGCTATAATATAAGGAATAAATATATAGTTTTTCCATTCTAGCACAATTGATCCGGTCTAAACACTCTCTAATAGCCTGGCTCCAGAATTGGCTTCCAGGGCGGGGGGTTACATAGTGTCTAATTGTCTGTTTTGCGCGCTGGGCTCTCGTTTTTTGGCGATCTATTTACGCCTTTCTTCCCCTCACGGGGGGCTCTTTTTTAATGGGCTCCTTTTTCATGGGCTCTGCCCATAAGGCCGCCTTTTATGTATTGTTAAACACGCTCTCAAATATGGGTCCAAAACAAATCATATATTTTTGGTGTAACATCAAAGTGCTCTCTCCTATCAAGGCCCCTTAGCCTTTAGGGTTTACCCTTTGGGTTAACCTTAGGGTTACCCTTTAGGGTTACCCTTTAGGGTTAGCCTTTAGGTTTACCTTTAGGTTACCCTTAGGTTTACCCTTTAGGGTTACCTTCTAGGTTACCCTTTAGGGTTACCCTTTAGGGTACCCTTTAGGGGTTACCCTTTTAGGTTTACCCTTTAGGGTTACCCTTTAGGGGTTTACCTTTAGGGTTACCCTTTTTAGGGTTACCCTTTAGGTTACCCTAAAAGGGGCCAATGCCCCATAGGGCATAGCCGCTTACCCCCTTGGGGTTGAGGGTTAGGCCGGCCCAAGGGGAAATATGGTCACAAACAAAATGGGCCCACCCCCCGGGGGGGTGATAGATTTTTGTGTATACATCTTGTAGAGAGAGCAACTTGCCAAACACTCTCTTAAATATGGTTACACAAAAATCTACTGATTTTTTGTGCCATATTTAGAGAGAGTGTTTGATTTATGAGAGCGTGTTCTATAAGTGCTCTCTCTAAAATATGGTGCACAAAAATCTATCACCCCCTGGCCCTTAGGGTTTACCCTAAAGGGGTTAGGTGATCCATTTTTGTGACATATTTGGAGAGCACTTAAAGGGGCCTTGGAGAGAGTGTTATAAGTGCTCTAATCCAATGGCCCCAACCTTATACCACCCCCTATAGAAAAAGGGGGGGTTGGTATGGGGTGTAAGGGTAAAATATGGTCGCTAAAAAACGAGAGCCAGTGCGCAAACAAAAATTTAAGACCATATTAAGAAGAGCACTTAGACCAGAATAGGTCTGTAATAGAAAATTGTTTAAAAAAACTATAGTTTTAGTTCTAAAGCTATTCCTTGTTAATAGTCTCATTAAGGGGGGCACAAGTAGAACCTTGCCCCCCTTAAAATTATTTTCAGAAGAGGGGTTAAGAAACCCCTGCCCTAACCCATACCAACCCCCCCCTTTTTTTCTTATTAGGGGGGGTATTAAGGGGGTTAAGGAGCTACCCCATAATTTGAAGGGTAAACAGCATT